>JBBPQZ010000102.1:0-26443 GCA_038092795.1 Boletus rubissimus
ATCACTGACGATTCTCTTTTTCCTGGATACATCGACTCTCTCCCACATTGGCCCTGTCATCGATGACAACGAAGGGACCTGGATATCCTCGATTGCCATCTCCATAGATAGCAGCTATCTTGCGACCGGACAAGTTGACGGGAAAGTCGTCATCCGTAGCCTCGGCAGTATACTCCCGGACTTGTATGGTCCCTTCAATGTAAGCATTCGTCCTTTCACAGTGTTCGCATGTCGGATTAGTCCTATTCCGTTTCCGACATTGACACACTACATTAGGCATCTTCGACATTGGACGACCATGACAGCAATCCACCTCACTCAACCCCGGTAGGTATTTGCCATTTCCGTCACGGAAAGAGTTGCACTGACTCCATTGTGTACGTACACTAGGGGCGACCTGGTTCCCTCGAGTCCAAGAGCCGCAACGAGGACAGCGATGGTGACATCCTCGAGGTATCTGTTCCTCCTTCTCCCCTCGAAGCGAGTTCCCATGATAGCATAGGCTGAGGTGCCGTCGAGCACGCCTGCTCCGCAGTTCGATTATGATGGGGTTGGTGATCACTACATTCTCATTTTCCCCCCGTGTTGATGCTGTTGTGGCAGCCGCCATCCCCGGCATCCTCAGCCCATCCCCGTGAGGACGAGGCACCGCCGCTTGATGCGTCCATCGCTGTACCACAATTGTCGGATACACCGCCCATTCACTCCCCTCCAGTGGTCTGTCAAGAGCAAAATTTCGATTCTGGCCAGCCATCCGAGGGCGCCGTCCTGGGGTTGAAAGGGTGGTTACAAACAAGGTTCAACCGGGGTAACAAGCACCCATCTTTGCGTAGGCCCAATCGAGTTCCCAGACAGCCGCCTCGGGCTGCCGATCACCAATCCCCTGTCCAATCCCCAGCAGGCGTGGAAACTACAAATGAGGTGCCTTCGTGGATGGCTGCAGATCAGCGTGTACGAGTGAGTGCTCTTCCTTGATAGCTGACCAGATGCGGTTTGTCTAACATGTCATCTTAGCGAGTGGTCGCGAAACCCGTTGTTAAAAAACCAAAGGTCTGTTTTTACCCGAGTTTGTATGCAGGAGCTCATCAGACGTTACAGCGTAAATCACCTGCCAAGGCTGCTGACCCCAGTCATCCAGACAAAAATTCTTCCTGTGGTCCTGTAGATCCAACGGAAACGAGCCGGGTGCGTCCTTTTCTGGTTATTGTGTATCATATCATGATAGCTCATGTCTTATTAGGCACAACAAGCGAGCAACGCATCTCATCCCTTCGCTGCGGCTTTTCCCAACAAAGATATCTCCCGTAGCGGACAGGGTCCTGTAGACCCAACCGAAACAGCCCAGGTGCGTCTTTTTCTCGTTATTGTGTATCGTGTCACGATTGCTCACGTCCTATTAAGCACAACAACCGAATGATTCATCTCGTCCCTCCGCCGGGGGGATCTATCTCACGGTGCGCGTACTTTCTTTACACTCGTGTTGTGGGACTCACAGTGAATCACATCAGCGAGAATCGGCCAAGGCTATCCTCAGGTTTTCGATCCCCTTTCCCGAGTGAATATGTTGTGGCTCGAGTACCGAAGATGGGACGCATTCATCCAACGGCAGTTGATTCGATGTAAACATGTAGAACCGTGAGTATGGGTACGATACTACTACTGCTATTCATTGTGCTACACCGCTACCGGCTCAGTCAAGGGTGTCATAGCCGCTGGGCACCTCATCTTCAGAGCCCAGATCATCCGGAAAGTCGCCAGTTTATAACTCAAGATGTCAAAAAGGTAGCACAGGTAACTCGCGATTCAGTCGTTTCCTTTATATTGTACACTCAACAAGTGACCACTAGCTGCACCTCCCTGACACTTCCAAACATGCGTACGTCACTTCTCCTACTTGATCACGCTTCAAGAAGAAATCTTGACAGAAATCAGTAAGAACGGGACCTGATGATCTATACATACCACTGTTAATCCTCGAGGACGCTTATCTGTCCCTTGCCCAAGGCGCCAGAGGGGATACTGAAGCCATCCAAGGAGATGGCATAACCTTCTTTCACGTTGCGTTTCTCAAGCTTGTTTTCGCCCATGTAGGGGCACTCCCAATAGATCTCCGCTATCTTCTCGCCGCTTCCATCGATGTGCACTTCGAAAGAGCCTTCGGTGCCAGTGGGAGAGCTCGCTCGACCACAGTGGCCCCACTCGTGCTGTTCCTTGCTTGTGATCTTGGTCCCTTGGGCGCTCACGGTCTCGTTGTAAGGATTATCTAGCAATCCCTTCATCAATTGTGTAGGTGAAGCGGCAGTGATGGTGGATACCCACTGATATCATAGAATTTTCCGTATTTGATGGAAAAGTTCACCAAAATGATGGCTTGCGAAATCCTATTCCTAACGGTTGGTTGAAACCACTGTGATTCTCCCATGATTGTAGTAAGCTTTGAGAGGACGAAGATCGAGTGAGTTACTCTGAGTCTCTGACCAACCTGTAAGGCCCCCTTTTATACTTTTGCAGGAACCATTTTTCTGGCACAGGTTGCCTTGTTCGCTACCGAAACACCATGGGTGGAGTCCGTGGTCCCTGTGAGTCTGACTGATGGAAATGTCTCTAGGAATGTAAAAGCAAGCACGAGATGGGCGCAACTCCATGCTTCTTTCATTGAGCTCGTGACCGGTTTGACAAAAGTGACACACAGGTTTTATGTCATCTGTGAGAATCCCGCTGGAAAATTAGACAGACGGCAAGGTAATATGTACAGTACCGCTGTCTCGTTCAAGTCTGGATCCTATGAGGCTCCACACGCGAGTGGTCTTTATGTGTCAACCAGTGCGCCCACGTCATATCTGGGGGATCACGTACGACATTCGCCCGGAAATCAGCGAAGTCACCATCATAGCATCGCCAACCTCGATGATGGAATACTTCCGATTTTGTAACGGACAATATGATTTCAGATACGGTGTCCGCAATAAATTTGGCAATGATGGGCCATGGCTGAGCAGATGGATTGAATGGAGATCCAGGGCCAGTACCCTCTTTTTACCGGGTAGACGAGAAATGTATTAATGAGTGGTCATCTGATCGTAAATGGCATGGACATGTTCTAGGATGAGAGGGCGCTGTAAGTACCGCATCAGATGTGACGTCAGTGACGCACCGCTATTCAATTTTGCCCAGCCAGGCATGCGAATAAGAACATTACAGCAACCGTGACAGGTTGCAGGATGCGATTTTTCGCTTCTCGGGACACTGATCATCGATCATCAATCAAATCCAGATCTTGCGTACCCCTTCTATATGACACTGTCATCTGGTTTAATCTCCGCAGGTCAGTTGACACCTGCACCCTCTGTTACTTTGGTAGCTCGGATTAGTTACTCCACGCTATCTCCCACACGTTTGAGAACTATGATCCCCGTGCACCCTCATTCATGCGACGAGTGAATGGTATGAATCGACTTGGCCGAGTCTGAGGGCTGGCACCGCGTATGCAACGCTGATGCTGGGGGACGTGGCGTTGTGTGTGGCTGCATCGTCCGCTTGGAAAGACGAAATGTCCATTCCCGTATCACTAGACATCTCGGCGTCATTCTGGCGGTATCTGCGTGCAACATCGGACCAGATATAGGCCTCTTCCATTCTGGATTGGTTCCGGTGAGATCGATGATGTCTTACAGGTTCTGGGGTGCTGGCCTTGCGAGCAGCGGTAGGATTTATATTCGTAGTTTTCGATATTCAGGTTGGTGCGAGCTTGAGGTCTCAGCTCAGATGCAGGCTCGGCAGTGAGGTCGGGGTAAACCAGGTGCACCCAAGGGCTAATAGGGGAATTCGCGGTTCGAGTTCAAAAGCAGACATCGACGCGCTGGACGTCGTCTCCAATGCCATCCTCGACAACTTTGGCCGAGATACGACGCACTATCGCAGGTTCTGCAATAAGACCGATTTCCATGAAGCAAGGTTTCACCAATGTTTATTGATAACCTGGTCATTTCAGCGAGGTCACCCAGCTGGGATCTAAGTAAGAGTCAGCGCCAATGACGCGAGGGGCGTGCGTGAACAAACCTATATCGAGAGGCAGTATACGCGTCTATGAAGCCCAACTCTCTGCGTACCACGAGTCAGCCTGAACAGTTTCTTTCTTGACACGGCGAAACCTACGGACGTGTACCATTGGGAAGAATGTCGTCGACAAAAATCAGTGCGTAGCAGTCCTGGAGAGTGGCTGCACAACGCTGACAATTCGGTAAGACCGTAGAGTAGGCTCTGGACTGATATACTCAATCGCTTTCCACCCTGATAGACAAGCAAAAACGCAAGCCCAATGCCATTGCAAACTCACCTTGCGTATCATCAGCTGCGTCATGCTCTTCCGCTCCGCCACCGACCTCGGATTCAGAACGTCCAACAGTCGCGTATGCCGTGTCGCGAACGCAAAGAGCGTCCGCAAGAGAGCCATGCTATCGACGGAGTGGTGTCAGATGTGGAACCCTTTGGTCGTCGCTGACAATCCTGGATACGCACAGGGATTCATATCTGGACAGCTTGTCAGTATGAATCATCAGGAGTGATGAAGCGTACTGGTTGCACGTCGCATAAATATCCCCGCTGGTCGAGCCAGCCTTCGACGTCTGTATAGAACGTGTCAGGGTACTACGAAAGCGAATGAACCTGGTTGTTGATCTTGCTCGTGCCTGGGAATATAGAAACACGGCACTTGCAATTTGCCTTGAAGGAAAGTATGAGAGCACGACGTGTACTCGATCACACTAACCAGCATACCGCATTGGTAGACTCCACTTCCAACAGCTCAGTATAGCAATCCCTTTCATTTCTGTGGCTTCCATGTGGATGCCTGTGATACAGTCTATCTGTGGCGAACTTGTCGCTGGGTGTCCAAAGGTACTGCCAACGTCAACGAGGCGTGTGTGTGAGCAGAATTATTCGAACTTGGAGAGATACGTACGTAGGTCTACGGCGTCCACCTGTCGGCCGTCTATAGCAGCAAGCGCGAGCTGTTTCAGGAACGCACACACATACGAATGTGAATGTGACGCGGTTCGAGTCTGGGTGGTGCATACATTCGTCTCCTATATTGTGAAGATAATTGTTCTAGAGTATGAAAGCTACCTGTTCGGGAGTGTCCTAAAATGCACACATATTTTGCGCGCTGTATGTCACGCGGTCATGCAATGAGTGTAGATCGTACACTGGTCGTGAACCGAGTGCTGCAGCCAAGAGATTTCACGGATGTTGACCTGGTCGTCGCAATGAGATTCGAGTAAGAATAAGCGCCAAAGACACGAGGCGCTCGTGTGAACAGACCCACATTGAGAACTTGGAAACGTGTTTACTTTGCGCACCACGAGTAAGCCGAAATAGTACCTCGTTCTTTCATTCTTCGAAACAAACGACTGTATACCATCGGTGAGGATGTCGTCAACAAAGACCGGTATGTAGCGGTTCTGAGGAGTGTTTGTGTTGAATGCTGACAATTCGGCAAGACCCAACAATAGTACTTGACACTGGTAGCCCTGGTCCGGTGTGGACAGTCGCTTTCCATCCTGACGGATTGCATCTTTTGAGTGGGACTAACGATGGAATTCAACTATGGCGACTTGAAGATGGTCGAGAGGTCGGAAGGCAAATGGGAACGAACTTGAATGCCATTTCTGCGTCGAGAGACCACAAATGGATAGTGTGTGGGACGACGAAGGGGGCGAGTGTGTGGGACGGAGAGATGCAGGAAAAGGTCATCGAGGTAGAGAGTACGATTTACGTGAGTGCGATCGACGTCTCCCCGGACTCGACAAGGTTTGCCACCGGGACTACAAACCAGAAAGCGAGCGTCTGGAGCATCGTCAGCGGGGAGAGACTCGTTGGCCCGCTCGAACATGAAGATTCTGTTTCTGGAATCAGATTTTCCCCTAATGGCGAGCACGTTGCTACCGCCATCAATTCTGGCTCAATCCATATTTTTGATGGTCGGAATGGTGATAAGCTTATCAGCATCAAGGCCCTCATAACCTCATACGGTTCTCCAAACACTCCGCTTGCGTGGTCCAACGACGGTCAGCGACTTTTTGCTGCATCTCAGGACAAGATAATCAAGTCTTTCAACACGTCCACGGGGTCCGAGACTGCCCAATCGCAGATTCTGAATGGCGACAATGTCAAATCTATCACTCTAGCGGCCAACGGGAAATTCATCGCTGCCTACACCTCGCGTTCTATCTCGTTCCTGGACACGTCGACTCTCTTCCACATTGGCCCTGTCATCAAGGACAGCGAAAACATACACTCGATTACCATCTCCGCAGATAATAGCTATCTTGCGACTGGACGAAGTGACGGGAAAATCGTCACCCGTAACCTCGGGAGCATTCTCCCAGACTCGTTTGGTCCCTTCAATGTAAGTATTTATGGATGCATGTCGGATAAACCTCGTTCCGTCTCTGACATTGACATACCGCGTTAGGCATCTACTGGCGAGCAAGGACGGCCAGAGGAGCAGCCTTCGATATCAGGAAACCACGATAACAATCCACCTTACTCCTCCCCGGTAGGTGTTTGCTATTTTCATCATGACTCCAGAGTCGTGCTGACCCCATTGTGTATGTACACCAGGAACAACCTGCGAAATCCACTTCGCTCAACTCCGAGAGCCGCAATGACGATGGTAATGGCGATATTCTCGAGGTATCTGCTCGTTCTTTCCTCCCTCGAAGTGAGTTCTCACGATGCACAGGTAGAAGTGCCGTCGAGCACGCCCGCTCCACAGTTCGACTTTGATGAGGTTGGTGATCGCTACATTCTCATCTCCCCCTGTGCTGACGCTGCTGCAGCCGCCGACACCGGCATCCTCCACCTATCCTCATGAGGACAGGGCAACGCCGCTTGGCACGTCCTCCGTACCACGGGCGCCGGATGCACCACCCATGGCCTCCCCTCCAGAACAAAATCTCGATACTAGCAAGTCATTCAAGGGCGTCCTGGGGCCCAAAGGCTGGCTGCAGACAACGTTCAGCAGGGCTAACAAGCAATCATCTTCGCGTAGGCCCAAACGAGTTCCCAGAGAGCCGCCTCGCTCTGCCGATCGTCAATCCCCCTCCCAGCCACCAGCAGGAGTGGAAGCTACAGATCAGGGACCTTCATGGATGGCTGCAGGTCAACGTAAAGCAGTGAGTGTTCTTCCTTGATCGGCAACCAGATGCGGTTTGTCTAATATGTCGTTCCAGCGAATGGTCGCGACATCTTTTCGAATACCAAAGGTTCGTTGTTCCTCGAGTTTGTATACAGGGACTCATCGGATGTTACAGCCTGTCAAGCCTTCTGCTCCAAACCGTCCCAAAAAGGGTACATCCCGTGGCAGACAGGGTCCTGCAGATCGAACGGATGCAGGCCAAGTGCGTCTTGTTCTGGTTATTATGTGTCGTGTCATGATAGCTCACATCCTATTAGGCACAACGAGCGCCGAACGATGCATCTCGTCCCTCTGCTACGTCTTTTCCCAACAAAGATACATCTCGTAGCGGACAGGGTCCCGTAGATCCAACCGAAGCGAGCCGGGTGCGGCTTTTTCTTGTTATTTTGTATCATGTCGTGATAGCTCATGTCCTATTAGGCACAACCAGCGAACGATGCATCTCCGCCATTGGCCGTGCCACCGGGGGTCCATGTCATCGTGCGTGCTCACTCTTTTAATTTAAATTGCTAGACTCATGGTGGAATACATCAGCAAGAGGCAGGTGATGCTACTGTTGCAATCGCGTTCAAGTTACCCGCATGGATGCTCTGCCGGCGCCCGCTCACTGAAGATGGGACACATTAATTCATGAGTCTAGACATTTATTACGCTGTCCTTCGAGTCCGTCCATCTCACAGCATTCGTATGAGCTCTGATATGCGTCCTTGACTGAGCTCAGCGGTCACACCGTGAACTGCGAGATTGGCAGTAAGGAAGTGCCATGAGGAGCCTCACTTGATACCTCGCTCCCGAAAACATGCAAAGCTTTCAGGTCCTTGGCATGGAGGACCTGGGCCCGCGTTCGAATCAAATCGCACGGGGAGCGGCTCGCCCGACCGATATTGACTTGGTGTTCACATGGCAAGTTCAGGCCTATCCAGTTCACTACCCATAAAGCAGGGGAAAGTCAATTTTGGTCGTACTCCCAGTTCGAGGTTTTCTGTCCGATACTTGGACGTTATGTCCAGAGTCAGTGTCGGGACCGGGCAACACCAGCTGACCACGGGTCGATCAGAATACATGAGTAATGAAGTACATTAAAAAAGTACGGGAGAGCGTACTACAGCCAATCCTCCATATCCAAGACGTCGGGGTTGGTGCAGATGTCCCAAGGTTTCTTTTCCAAAAAAAAGGTGGTAGAATCCGACCAGGGTCAAAGTGAACAGCCATCGCCGTCAGTCATATCGACCACTGTTCTTGATCGACAGCACGAGGTCCGTGGCCGTGCGGACCGTGTCTGCCACTTGCAAAAACGTAGAAACATACAAGCAAGAGGGGACGTGCATGAATGATCGCAGGGATTCATATCTGGACAGCTTGTCAGTGTTGATCGTCAGGAGTGATGGAAGCGAGGAGCAAACGGCTGCGCAAAACCGCCGACCTGTGCAATCTGCCTTGAAGGAAAGTATGAAAACACGACGAGTGCTCATCACACTAACCAGTATACTGCATTAATATATGCAGACTCCACTTCCGGTGTCAACGAGGCGCATGTGTGAGCACAACTATCCGAGCCGGAGAGATACGTACTAGGTCTGCGTGGTCCACCGTCGGACGTCTATAGTAGCGAGCACGGGCTGTTGCAAAAAGGCGAATGTGAATATGACATGGATCGAGTTCAGGTGATGCATACATTCACCTCCCATATTGTGAGGAAAATTCTGGTAGAGTTTGAGGGCTCTCTGGCCGGGAGTGTCCTGGAATGCAAATGTGTTTTAATAATGCGCTGTACGTCGCGAGTGGGTCCAATGCGGATCGTACACTGGTCGTGAACCAAGCCCTAGCCGAGATGTGATGTGATGAGCAGTCGCAAGTCGCAGGGCAAGAGGGGAGGCTTCGCGGATGTTGACTGCTTACCTGGTCGTCGCAACGAGGTCACCTGGCTGCGATCCGAGTAACCATAAGCGCCAAAGACACAGAGATGGAGAACGGAACATGTTTAGGCAACTTTGTGCGCCACCAAACCGAAACACCTTCATCCCTTCATTAATTTTATTCGTCAAAGCCAACGACTGTGTCCGCATCAGTGGGATGACCTCGACAATGACCGGTACGTAGCAGCTCCAAGGAGTGATCGCATTGGATGCTGATAATTCAGTGAGGCCAACTAATGGTACTCGACACTGGTCGCTCTCGTTCGATGTACGGAGTCGCTTTCCACCCCGATGGAATACATCTTTTGAGCGGGAGTAACGATGTCGGGATTCGACAATGGCGACTTGCGGATGGTCAAAAGGTTAGAAAGCGAATAGGAATGCAGTTGAGGGCCATCTCTGTGTCAAAAGACAATAGGTGGATAGTGTGTGGGACAACGAAGGGGGCAAGTGTGTGGGACGGAGAGATGAAAAAAAAGGTCATCGACGTGGAAGGCATAAACTGGGTGGGTGCGGTCGACGTCTCCCCGGATTCGACCAGGTTTGCCACCGGGACTGGAGCAGGTGATGGGAAAGCGAGTGTCTGGAGCCTCACAAGCGGGAAGAGACTCGTTGGCCCACTCGAACATGAAGATTCTGTTTACGGGCTCAGTTTCTCCCCGAACGGTGACCATATCGCCACCACCTGCCAGGGTGGCTCCGTCATCCGTATCTTCGACAGTCACAATGGAGACGAGCTTATCACAATCAAGACCGCCATGCCCTCGTTCATCTATCCAAGCACTCCACTAGCGTGGTCCATCAATGGTCAGCAAATCTTTTCTGCATCTGAAGACGAGAAAGTCAAGTCTTTCGACGCGAGAACGGGATCTAAGATGGCCGAATCGCAGCCTCTTAATGGCGGCAAAATCACATCTATGGCTTTCGCAGCCAACGGTAGATTCATTGCTGCCTGCGCGTCGCATTCCATCTCATTCCTTGACACATCGACACTCTCCCGCATTGACTCTGTCATCGACGACAGTGAAAACATAACCTCGATTGTCATTTCCGCGGATTGTAGCTATCTTGCGACTGGACGAGCTGATGGGAAAATTGTCATCCGTAACCTCAGCAGTATTCTCCCGGATTTGTGTGGTCCCTTCAACGTAAGCATTCTTCCGTTCACAATGATCGCATGTCGGATAAGTCCTATTCCGTTTCCGACATTGACACACTACGTTAGGCATCTACTCCCGAGCAAGGACGACCCGACGAGCAACCTTCGACATCGGGCGACCATGACAGCAATCCACCTCACTCAACCCCGGTAGGAGTTTGCCATTTCCGTCACGAAAAATGTCGCGCTGACTGCATTGTGTACGTACACCAGGAACAACCAGCGAAACCTAGTTCGCTCCTGTCGGAGAGCCGCAACGAAAACAGCGATGGTGATATCCTCGAGGTATCTGTTCCTTCTTTCCCCTCGAAGCGAGTTCTCACGATTGTATAGGCTGAGGTGCCGTCGAGTACGTCTGCTCCGCAGTTCGATTATGATGTGGTTGGTGATCACTCCAGTCTCATTTTCCGTGTTGACGCTGCTGCAGCCGCCGTCGCCAGCATCCTCGGCCCATCTCCGCAAGGACGAGGCACCGCCATTTGGCACATCCCATGCCGTGCCGCAGTCGTCAGATGCAATACCCGCGGCCTCCCCTGCAGTGGCCCGCCCAGAGCAAAATCTTGATACTGGCGAGTCACCCGAGGGCATCCGAGGGTTCAAACGGTGGCTACAGACGAGGTTCGGTAGGAGTAACAAGGACCCATCTTTGCGTAGGCCCGATCGAGCTCCCAGAAAGCCGCCTCGGCCCGCCAACCGTCAATCCCCTTCTCAGTCACCAGCAGGAGTAAATCAGGGACCTTCGTGGATGGCTGCAGGTCAACGTAAGGCAGTGAGTATTCTTCCTTGATAGACGATTATATGTGGTGTGCTTAACACATCGTTCTAGCGAATGGTCGCGACATCTTTTCGAATACCAAAGGTGCGTTGCTCCTTGTGTTTGCATGCAGGGACTCATTAGACATTGCAGCATAAACCACCCGTCAAGCCTGCTGTTCGCAACCATCCAAACAAAGATGCCTCCCGTAGCGGACAAGGCTCCGCAGATGCAACGGACGCAGGCCGGGTGCGTCTTATTTGGTTGTCATGTAGCATGTCATGTCATGATATCTCATTTTGTATTAGGCGCAACAAGCCAACGATGTATCTCGTCCCCCCGCTGCATCTTTGCCTGACAAAGATACTTCCCGTAGCGGACAGGGTCCTGTATATCCGACTGAAGCTGGGAGGGTGCGTCTTTTTCTGGTTATTATGCATCATGTTATGATGGCTCAAGCGCTCACTGCCTATCAGGCACAACACCCGAATGATGCATCTCAGCCCTTGGTCATGTCACCGGGGGTCCACGTCACGGTGCGCGTTCACTCATTCAACTTGTTTTGCTAGACTCACAGGGGAATACATTAGCAAGAAGGGGGTGAGGCCACCGTTGCAATTGGGTTCCAGTTCAAGTTACCCGCATGGATGCTATGCCGGCGCCCGCTCACGGAGGATGGGACACATTAATTCACAATGCCACGCTGACTTATGAATTTAGATATGTATTACGCCGTCCTTCGGGTCCGTGTCATCCCACAGCATTCGTATGAGCTCTGACATACTCGTCCGTGGCTGAGCTTACTCGAGTATCGACTCAGCGGTCACACTCTGGACTGGGTGATCGGTGGTAAGGGAGTGCCATAAGGAACTTTATTTGATACCTTACTCCCGAGCACATGCAGAGCTTTCGGGTGCTGGGCGGTGGGGAAGCCAGGGCACTGCAGTCAGACCATGTCAACGATACCTGCTTCTCATAAAGCAGAAGGTCAACGTCTCAACTTCGGTCGTAGTCCACCATCTCAGTTTGATGTTTTCTGTCCGCTACTGTCATCACGGCGCTGTTCGTCTGGTTCCAGTTGAGCCGAGCAATTCCTCCCTCTTCAAGGTATGGGTGAGCAACATAAGATGACCACAAGGTGATCAGAATGCATGAGTATTAAGGTGCATAAACACACAGGCGTGCGTAATGAATCATTACTAGTTAGGAGGAACGAAATGTCCATTCCCGTATCGCTGGACTCAGGCCGTCACGCCCATCCGACATCACAGACCGATGAATACTTTGAGTCATCAGCGGCTCGACGCTGTATGTCGGTGACGGATTAAAGAGTTTCACATTCGAGCCGATACAACCACTGCTTCGACGTGCCTCGCCAATACATACTTGTTCACTCCGCAGTGCTTTGTCCCGACGCTGATTGACCCGACTTGTAAACGTCAACTTCTTTGGTACCTATGAGATGTGCTGTATCTCCGACGTGCCAGGGGTGACGGTGGTACGTCCCGGATCCCGGGAAGTTTCGGTGCTGCCTGCGGCCAGTTGCTAATTAACCGGTTAGACAGCGCGAGAAACCTGCTTTACCATCATCATCACGAACTACGAGTAGGCAGAAAAATCTCGTTCTTTGATTCCTCGAAGCCAACAACTGTATACCATTGGTGAGGATGTCGTCGACAAAGCCCGGTATGTAGCAGTTCCGAGTATTGCGTTGAACGCTGACATTTCGCTAAGACCGAACAACGGTACTTGACACCGGTCGCTCTGATAGGGTGTGGGCGATCGCGTTCCACCCTGATGGAACACATCTTTCAGGCGGGACCAGCGATGGGATTCGACGATGGCGACTTGCGGACGGTCAAGAGGTCGGAAAGCAAACGGGAATAGAGTTGAAGGCCATCTCTGTGTCGAGGGATCAGAGGTGGATAGTGTGTGGAACCGCGTGGGGGGCAAGCGTGTGGGACGGAGAGATGCGGGAAAAAGTCATTGAGGTGGAGGGCAGATTCTTCGTGAGTGCAATTGACGTCTCCCCAGATTCGACTAGGTTTGCCACTGGGAATGCAAGGAATGACCACAACGTGAGCATCTGGAGCATCACAAGTGGGGAGAGACTCGTTGGCCCGCTCGAACATGACAATAATGTCATAGGAATCAAATTCTCTGCGAATGGCGAGCACATTGCCACTTCCTGGTCTGGTGGCTCAATCCGCATCTTTGACAGTCGCAACGGCGACGAGCTCAACACCATCGGGATTCTTACGCACTCACCCTTTCGCCCAAGCACCCCGCTTGCGTGGTCAAATGATGGTCAACAAATTTTTGCAGTATCACGCGACAAGAAAATCAAGTCTTTCAGCGCATCCACGGGGTCCGAGATTGCTGAGTCGCAGATTCTTCAAAATGGCGACGAAGACAAATCTGTCGCTCTAGCACCCAACAACAAATTCATTGCTACCTATACATCGCACTCCATCCTGTTCCTCGACACATCGACTCTCTCCCACATTGACCCTGTCATCAAGGAGATTGAAGCCATTTCCTCGATTGCCATCTCCGTAGATAGTAACTATCTTGCGACTGGACGAACTGACGGGAAAATTGTCATCCGCAACATCGGCAGTATTTACCCGGACTTGTGCGGTCCCTTCGATGTAAGTATTTGTCCATTCACAATGTTGGCTTGTTGCCTCATTTCGGCTCCAACATTGACTATGTTAGGCATCTACTTGCGAGCAGGGACAACCAGGCGAGCTGCCATCGACATCGGGCAACCATGAAAACAGTCCACCTCACTCCACCCCGGTAAGAGTTTATCGTTTCCGTCGCGAAAGGAGTTGCGCTGACCCCATTGTGTACTATGTACGCCAGGAACAACCTGGGAAGCCCAGTGTGCTCAAATCCGAGAGCCACAGTGAAGACGATGACGGCGACCTCCTCGAGGTATCTGTTCCGTTTTTCCCCACTTGGAGCCAGTTCTCACAATGGCATAGGTCGAGGTGCTGTCAAGCACGCCTGCCCCTCTATTCGACTATGATGAAGTAGGTAATCATTACATTCTCCTTTCCCTCCGTGTTGACGCTGCTGCAGCCGCCGTCCCCAGGATCCTCCGCCCATCCTCCAGAGGTAGAGGTAACACCACGAGGCCCGTCTCAGGATGTATCACAGTTACCAGAGGCCCCGCCTGTGCCAAAGGCTTGTTCAGACGAACCCCTTGACACCCCTAGCTCATCTAACGGCATTCCAGCGCTCGAGAGGTGGCTTCAGATGAGATTCAGGACTAACAAGAACCAGGCAGATCAACTTTCTGCAAAGTCTAGGCGGCCTGCCAATTCGCCATCTAATTCACAGTCACAACCGAGAGTCAGTGCTGCAAACGAGGGATCTTCGTGGATGGCTGCAACTCAACGTGTCAAGGTGAGTGCTCCGAGCGTCCTCTTTGGTATGCATGTCTGATGGACCATCTCAGCGAGCGGTCGCGAAACCTGTAGTACGAAAGCCCGTAAAGCAGGTTCGCTGTTTGTTTTCTTTCTTTGTCGGCGTCGTTGATCGTGCATTACAGCGTAAAACGAAGACCAAGACTGCCCAGGCGAGCCAGTCAAACAAGGACGCCTCCAGAAGCGCACAAAGTCATGGAGATCCAAAGAAAACAGGCACTGTGTGTCTTCCTCGTATCCTCGTGGCGATGGATCATGTTGTGATAGCTCACTTTTTATTAGGTGCAACCAGCGAACGATGCATCTCAGCCTTTGGCCGTGCCACCGGGGGTCCATGTCACGGTGCGCGTTCACTCTTTTAACTTTGGTTGCTAGACTCACAACGGAGTGCATCAGCGAGAAGCAGGCGATGCTACCGTTGCAATCGGGTTCCGGTTCAAGTTACCCGCATGGATGCTATGCTGGCGCCCACTCACGGAAGATGGGACCCATTGATTCATGGAGACTACGTTGACTCATGAGTTTAGACATTTGTTACGCCATTGTTCGAGTTCGTGTCATCTTACAGTGTTCGTATGGGATTTGATATGCGGATCCGTGGCTGGGCTTGCCTGAATAGCCATTCAGCGATCACACTGGGTTGGGTGAGGGAGTGCCAGGAGGAACCTCATTTGATTCGTCGCTCCGGAGAACATGGAGGTCTTGGACATGGGGAACCCTGGGCACTACACTCGAGTGAAGTCAGCGATATCGACACGGGGCACTGGCTCGCCCGACCAGCATTGTTGTTCACATGGGAAGCAATGGCCTACACAGTTCACTGCTCATGTGGTTGAGGAAAATCAACTTTGGTCGTAGTCTTTCATTTCAGTTTGAGCTGTTCTACCCTAACGCCGCTCATCCGGCTTCAAGACCAAGCAATCCCTCCTCGAGCAACACAAGATGACCATCCCCGTAACATGCAATTCTGGATCGGTATGTTTACATAAATCGGATTTGTCCATCATATTCGACCATACGCTTCGATCGCACCATCCGGAGCATCAGCGTCCACATCAAACGACACATCAAAGACGCGTCGGCATATTCAATCCCTCGTGCTTGTAGCTAGAGGCGGTCTCGAACTGGCCGCCGACGCGGGCTTTGTCCCACTCCTACTTTTGCTCGTCGTCCCGGCTGCATTGGCGAGTAACGGTGGTGTTGGACCACGGGCCTGTTCCACTTTTTGAGGCCTGAGACGAACCGTACCGACTCGGAGTAGCTTGGAGTTGTGGCGCACAACACATGCCCATTGGCGGAGGGCCGGTACGCGTATGCAGCGTCAGTGCTAGGAAACGTGGCTCTGTGTGGCTGCGAGAGATGTGGGTTTGTTTTCGGTGCTGAGATCGATGACGTCTTGCATTGCGCTGTTGCCATCGTCCGATGTGGGTTCCGGCCTTGCGAGCAACGGTAGGATTCTAGCCTTAAACGTTCTGGCGGGTGCAAGCTTGAGATCAGTCTCAGTTCAGATGGTCCCTCGGTAGCGAAGTTGGGGTAGACGTCCCGGATATACGATCAGCACCAAGTGCCGTCGAACTCGCTGTCTTTGCTAATACACGTCCTCGTAGTTTGAGTTCAAGAGCAGACACCGACGCGCTCGACGTCGTCTCCAATGCTACCCTCGACGACCTTAGCCGAGATACGACACGCCGTCGCAGGTTCTACGGTAGAACAGATTTCAATGAGGCAGGGCTTCACCGATGTTCACCTGGTCATCTCAGCAAGGTCACCTAATTGGGATCTGAGTGAGAACCAGCGCCAATGACGCGAGGTGCCTGCGTGGACAGACCTATATCGGGCAGAAGGATACGCGGCTATGGAGCCCAACTCTCTGTGTATCGCGAGTCAGCTTGAACACTTTGTTTCTTGAAATGGCGAAACCTACGAGCATGCACCATCGGTGGGGGAGGACGTCGTCGACAAAGACCAATGCACAGCAGTCCTGAGGAGTGATCGTACAATGCTGACTTGAATTCGGTAAGACCCATACAATGGTTGAAACCGGTGGCTCTGCACTGATATACTCAATCCCTTTCTACCCTCACGAACGTGCACCAACAAAAGCCCAACCTCGTCGCAAACTCACCTTGCGAATTAAAAATGCCGCCAACTGCACCACGCTCTTCCGCTCCCCCACCGACCTCGGATTTCATCGCGCCTGTGGACCGATGTTTTGGACTGAAACTGCTCCTTCCATATGTTAGTCGCGATCGCAAAGGGCGCCCACAACAGAGTAGTGACGTCGACGTAGTGTTACCAGATGTGTAACCCTTTTGCGTACAGGTACAGCGAGATTGATCTCGAGATGCCAACAAGCGCACTGTGTGAGGTGTCAATATACCAAGCAAAAACGAATGAGCAGGGAACACACCTTGTCGAAAGGACACTGTATTTCTTGATCGCCACGTAGCCGCAAACAAAGAGTACCAGTCCGGAGTGCTTCGGTCTTGATCGGCACGAGGATGTAAACGCGGTACTTGGGGAAGTCAAGTCAGTACACGACGCGTCACTGGCGGTGATGTTCCCAAGCATCCACCTAGTGCAGTACTTTCCTCGTCGGAAAGCTTGACTGCACCCCCATCGAATGAGATCCTTCCCGCTTGACGCAATGCAACTGTCCTCGAGCATCAGCGCACTGTGATGACTCCCACATCAGGGAGAGGCATACTGAACGCGTCTAACCGTTGTCGAGCCAGATAAACGACCTGCGGCGCTTTGAGGTGAGGTCCGACGACAGATGGACGCGAGGTGGCATGAAACGTCTTCACTGTCTGATAGTCGTCATTAATGTCTATCAACAAGACAATCAGTTCAGCGACGCATCGCGTTGTGGTCGCGAGTGGGTCTGATGTGGATCGCACACCCGTCGTGAACCGAGTCCTGCAGCCTAGATATGACGAGCAGTCGCAAGTCGTAGGGTAAGAGGACCCTTGACAACGAGGGAAGGATTCGCAGGTCTTGACTTGATTGCTTGCTAGTACATAGTCAGCTGGGATCCGAGTAAGGACAAGCGCCAAAGATACGAGGCGCGGGACTCGGGAAACGTGTTCAATTGCAAAGCAACTTCATGCGCCACGGGCTCTCCGAAACACCTCATTCTTTCAATCTTCGAAATCAACGACTGTGTACGCATTGGGGATGTCGTCGACAAAGACCGGTACGTAGCAGCCCTGAGGAGTGAATGCGTTGAATGCTGACAATTCGGTGAGACCCAACAATAGTACTTGACGCCAGTCACTCTGATGGGGTGCGGGCAGTCGCTTTCCATCCCGACAGAATGTACCTTTTGGGCGGGACTAGCGGTGGAATTCAACGATGGCGACTTGCAGATGGTGAAGAGGTTGGAAAGCAGACAATGGAATTGAAGGCCATTTCTGTATCGGGGGATGGCAAGTGGGTAGTGTGTGGGACGGAGAAGGGGGCAAGCGTGTGGGACGGAGAGATGCGTGAAAAGGTCATCGAGGTTGAGGGCAGATTTTATGTGAGTGCGGTTGACGTCTCCCCGGACTCGACCAGGTTTGCCACCGGGACTGACGGGGGAGCCTACTTACTGAGCGTCTGGAGCATCACAAACGGGAAGAGACTCGTCGGCCCACTCAAACATGGGGATATCATCTGGGGGGTCAAATTCTCCCCGAATGGCGGGCAGATCGCCACTTCAGTCCACGGTGGCTCAATCCGCGTCTTTGACAGTTGTAATGGTGATAAGCTCATCACCATCAACTCTCTCACTCCCTCATCCTATTGGCCAACCATTCCGCTTGCATGGTCCAATGATGGTCACCAAATTTTTGCCGCATCTAAGGACAAAAAAATCAAGACTTTCGACGCATCCACGGGGTCTGAGATTGCCGAATCGCCGATTCTTCATAGCAGTCAAATCAAGTCTATGGTTCTAGCAGCCAATGGAAAATTCATTGCTACCTACGCATCTCGTTCCATCTCGCTCCTGGACACATCGACTCTCTCCCGTATTGGCCCTGTCATCGAGGACAGCAAAAAAATATCCTCGATTGCCATCTCCGCAGATAACAGCTATCTTGCGACTGGACGAACTGACGGGAAAATCACCATCCGTAACCTCGGCAGCATTATCCCAGATTTGTATGGTCCCTTCGATGTAAGCACTTGTCCATTCACAACGTTGGCGGCGTGTCCGATAAGGATAAGCCCCATTCCGTCTCCGACGTTGACACACTCCGTTAGGTATCTACTCGCGAGCAAGGACAACCGGACGAGGAGCCTTCGACATCGGGCGACCATGACAGCGATCCACCACACTCCACCACAGTAGGAGTTTGCCATTTCGGTCACGAAAACAGTGGCGCTGACTTCATTGTGTGTGTACACCAGGAACGACCCGAGAAATCTGGTTCGCTCGAAGGCGAGAGCCGCAGTGAAGATGGTGATGATGATATCCTCGAGGTATCTATTCATTCTTTCCCTCTTTGAAGTGAGTTCTCAGATCGCATAGGTCGAGGTGCCGTCGAGTACGCCCGCTCCGCAATTTGACTATGATGAGGTTGGTGATTACTACATTCTCTTTCCCCCTGTGTTGACGCTGCTACAGCCGCCGTCCCCGGCATCCTCGGCCCATCCCCACGAGGACGACACACGGCCGCCTGATGCGTCCCATGCCATACCACAGTCATCAGATGCACCACCCGTGACCTCCACTCCAGTGACCCACCCAGAGAAAAATCTCGACACTGATGAGCCATCCAAGGGCACCCTGGGGTTCAAGCGGTGGCTACAGACAAGATTCAATAAGAGTAACAAGCACCCAGCTTCGCATAGGCCCGATCGGGTTCCCAGAGAGCCGCTTCGGTCTGCCAATCGTCAATCCCCTTCCCAGTCGCCAGCAGAAGAAGGTACAAGTGATGGACCTTCGTGGATCGCTGCAGGTCAACGTGTGCGAGTGAGTGCTCTTCCTTGATAGACGATCAGATGTAGTGTGCTTAATATATCATCTTAGCGAGCGGTCGCGAAACCCGTTGTAAAAAAACCAAAAAAACCAAAGGTTTGTTGTTACCCGAGTTTGTATGCAGGAACTCATCAGATATCACAGCGTGAATCGCCTGCCAAGGCTGCTGACCCCAGCCATCCCAACAAAAATACTTCCCATAGTCCTCTAGATCCAACGGGAACGGGCCAGGCGCGTCTTTTTCTGGTTGTTATGTATCATGCCGTGATAGCTCATGTCCTATTAGGCACAACAAACGCCGAACGATACATCTCGTCCCCCCGCTGCGTCTTTTCCCAACAAAGATACTACTTCCCATAGTGGACAGGGTCCTACAGATCCAACGGGAGCGGGCCCGGTGCGTCTTTTTCTGATTATTTTGTCTCTTGTCATGACAGCTCACGTCCTATTAGGCACAACAAGCGAACAACGCGTCTCAGCCATTGGCCATGCCACCGGGGGTCCATGTCATCGTGCGTACTCACTCTTTTAATTTAGATTGCTAGACTCACAATGGAATACATCAGCAAGAAGCAAGTGATGCTACTGTTGCAATCGCGTTCAAGTTACCCGCATGGATGCTCTGCCGGCGCCCGCTCACCGAAGATGGGACACATTGATTTATGAGTCTAGACATTTACTACACTGCTCTTCGAGTCCGTGTCATCTCGCATCATCCGTATGGGATCTAATATATACGTCTGGGGCCGAGCATGCTCGAATGTCTACTCAGTGGTCACACTCTGGGCTGGGTGATCGGTGGTAAGGAAGTGTCATGGGGAACACCTCGCTCCCGAGAATATGGAGAACTTTCAGGTGTTGGGCGTGGCGAAGCTGGGGGACTGCAGTCGAGTCAAGTCGACGATATGGACCCGGGGCTAGCTCGCCCGAGTATCGTTGTGCATACACAAAGGCCTACCTGGTTCACCGCTTATACAGCAGAGAGGAGCCAGGTTTAGTCGAGTCCATTATCGGTCATCTCGGTTCGATGTTTCCTGCCCGATACTGCTGCGTTCCATAGCGCCGCTTATCTGGCTTTAGTATCACCGGGGCGGACAGTTCCCTCCCTCATCAAGACATGGGTGAGCAACATAAGATGACGACAGGGCGATCAAAATACATGAACAGGAGTGGGCATAAAGAACAAGGGGGTCTGTAATAGATCGTCACTGGCTAGTTAGAATGAGTAAGTAAGAAACCCAGGAGTGCAAGACAATTGTTACCCTGCACAAGACACGATGAACAGCAATATCCTTGGCAGAAAGTAGTGTGCGATGCATTACTAGTACAGTGTCTACCCTGCAACGTGCGACTCTGGACCAGCATGAGTTTGCATACATCGGGCTCGTTCATCACTTCCAACCATACGCCCTCACCGTTTCGTCCAGAGCGTCATCGTCTGCATCAAACGACATATCAAAAGACGAGTCGACGTCCTCACTCGTGCCACGAAGAGGTGGTCTCGAACTGGTCGTCGTTGCAGGCTTTCAAGTTGTTCTACTCCCGCGTCGTCCCGCTGCATTGGCGAACGACGACGGTTTGAAGTGCGGGACAGTTACGCCTTTTGAGAGATGTTCGATGTCAACGATGTCATGAACATATACTGTGCCGCGATCTGCAACACCACCCAACGTGCCTGTAGACCGACGTACTGGACTGAAACCTGCTCCTTCTGCATGTTGGTTGCAATCGCAGAGAGAGCCTACAACAGAGCCATGCTGTCGATGTAGGGTGCCGGACGTGAAACCCTTTTGCGCAGAGGTCGATGGCGAGCGTGCGGTAGTTCGGCGTGTCGTCGTGTAGGTACGGTGGGATCGATTTCGAGATGTAGACGAGCACACTGCGTGGGGTGTCAATCCACCGAGCGAGAACGGATCGGCGAGCAACGCGCCTTGTCGGAGGGTGTGTGTATTTTTCGGTGGACATGTAGCCGCAAACAAAGAACGCAATCCGGACTGGTCCGAGTCTTGATCGGCACGAGGTTGTAAAGGCGGCACTTGGTGAAGTCAAGTCAGTACGACGCATCGGAAGAACCAACGGGACGACACATCACTGACAGTGATGTTCCCAAGCGTCCACCATCGGAAAGCTTGACTGCGCCCCCATCGAACAAGACCCTTGCCACGGGATGTAATTCGTCTGTAGTGAACCATCAGCACACTGCGATGACGCACACATTACGAAGAGGTATACTCGACGCACCTGGCCATTGTCGAGTCGAATAAACGACATCCGGCGCTTTGCAATGAGGTCGGACGGTAGATGGAGGCGAGGTGGCATGGAATGTCATTACAGTCTGACCGTCACCGGTAATGTCTATCGACAAGACAATTAGTTTAGTGATGCATCGCGTTGTGGACACCAGCTTACTCTCGCCAAGCGATGTTGTCTTGAAAATCGCAATGATGGCGATTAAATGCAAGGTAGAAGCGACCCCATACGCTACCACGTGTTCCTGAGGTTGTGATAGTTATAGTTCAGTGTCGTCGTTTGACTGCTTCCGAGGTCCCAATGCACGGCCCGTGTACACAATGCAGAAGAACAGCACTCACGAAAGATGTCCGACCCCGCCAGCGTTGAAAGCGATATCCAAATCGATTTCATAGATTTCATCAATATCCGGACTCAGTCCAAGGGTCAACATGACCGACAGCAGGGTACGTGTCAAGGGCACCCGTGAAAAAACACGGGAACCTATCTCTGGGTGTTCGAAGGCATTGCTAATGTCAGCGAGGCGTGTGTGTGTGAGTACAACTACTCGAGACCGGAGAGATACGTACGTAGGTGTGTTGCGTCCACCTGTCGATCTATAGTAATGAACGCGGACTGTTGATAAAAGGCGCATACATGTGAATGCGACGTGGTTCGAGTTTGGGTAGTGCACATATCCGTCCCCTATATTGTGAAGAAAATTCTTGTAGAGTATGAGGCTCCCTGTTCGGGAGCGTCCTGGAATGCACACGTGTTTTGTGCGCTGTATGTCGCGAGTGGGTCTGGTGTGGATCGTAGTATGACGAGTAACCCCCAGGGTAAGAGGACCCTTCGCAGAGAGGGAAGGTTCCGCGAATGTTGAGTCGTCGCAATGAGGTCACGTAGTTGGGATCTGAGTAGGAATAAGCGCCAAAGACACGAGGTGTTGGAATAAGGAAAGATGTTTGCAAGGCACATTGTGCACCACGACCCGGTAAACCGAAACACCTCGTCCTTCCATTCTTCGAAGCCAACGGCTGTGTGTACCATCAGTGAGGATGTCGTCGACAAAGACCAGTGCGTAGCAGCGCCGTGGTATGATTGCGTCGAATACTGACAATTCAGTAAGACCAAACAATCGTACTCGACGTTGGTCACCCTAAGCGGATATACGCAGTCGCATTCCACCCCGATGGAACACATCTTGTGAGCGGGACTAGCGATGAACTTCGACGATGGCGACTTGAAGATGGTCAAGAGGTCGGCAAGCAAATGAGAATGAACATGAATGCCATTGCTGTGCCAAGGAATAACAAGTGGGTAGTATGTGGGACCGAAGAGGGAGCAAGCGTGTGGGACGGAGAAATGCTTGAAAAGGTCATCGAGGTGGAGAGCACAGTTTACGTGGGTGCTGTGGATGTCTCCCCGGATTCAACAAGGTTTACCACTGGGACCATGAGTGCGAGCGTCTGGAGCATTGCAAGCGGGGAGAGACTCGTTGGCCCGCTCGAACGTGGGGGTGTTATCAGGGGAATCAAATTCTCCCCCAACGGCGAGCACATCGCCACCGCCATCTCTAATGGCTCAATTCGCATCTTCAACAGTCGCAATGGCAATGAGCACATCACAATCAAGACTCACACACCCTCAATGCAGCTCCCAAGCACACCGTTAGTGTGGTCCATCGATGGTCGGCAAGTTTTCGCCACATCTAGAGACAACAAGATCAACTCTTTCGATGCGTCCACGGGGTCCGAGACTGCCCAATCGCGGATTCTTAATGGCGGCGAAGTCAAATCTATCGTTCTAGCAGCTAACGGAAAATTTATCGCTGCTTACGCATCGCATTCTATCTCATTCCTGGCCACACCGACTCTTTCCCACATTGACGTTGTCATCAAGGACAGTGAGGAGATACGTTCAATCGCCATCTCTGCAGATAGTAGCCATCTCGCGACTGGACAATATAACGGGAAAATCGTCATCCGTAGCCTTGGCAGTATCCTCCCGGACTCGTATGGTCCTTTCGATGTAAGTATTTGTCCGTTCACAATGTTGTCATGTCTGACACACTACATTAGGCATCTACTCACGAGCAAGGACAACCAGATGAGCAGCCTTCGACATCAGGTGACCATAACAACAATACATCTCACATCACCGCAGTAGGAATTTGCCATTTCTGTCACCAAAAGAGTTGCACTGACTGCATCGTGATCGTGTATGCACACTAGGGACAACCAGCGAAACCCAGTTCGCTCAAGTCCGAAAGCCGCAATGAAGACAGTGATGGTGATATCCTCGAGGTATTTGTTTGTTCTTCCCCCCCTCAAAGCCAGCTCTCACGATCACATAGGCCGAGGTACCGTCGAGCACACCCCCTCAGCAGTTCGACTATGATGAGGTTGGTGATCACTGTATTCTCCTTTCCTCGCGTATTGACGCTGCTGCAGCCGCCGTCCCCGGGATCCTCTGCCCGTCTTCGTGAGGTCGAGGAAACAGCACGAGATTCGTCTCAGGTCATATCAAAGTTGCCAGATGCCTCCCCCATGACCCGCCCTCCAGAGGCATGTTCAGGAGGACTTCTTGGTGCTCCTAGTTCATCTAAGGGCATTTCGGTGCTAGAAAGGTGGCTTCAGACGAGATTCAAGAAGACTAACGGGGATCAGGCAGATCAACATTCTGCAAAGTTCAGTCGACCTGCCAATTCGCCGTCTAATTCACAGTCACAGCCGAGAGTCAGTACAGCAAACGAGGGATCTTCGTGGATGGCTGCAACTCAACGTGTCAAGGTGAGTGTTCCGAGGGTTGTTTTTGGTAGGCATGTCTGACGAACCATGTCAGCGAGCGGTCGCGAAACCTGTAGTACGAAAGCCCGTAAAGCAGGGTCGCTGTTTGTTTTCTTTGTTTGTTGGTGCCGTCACTTATCCTGCGTTACAGCGCAAAATGAAGACCAAGACTGCTCAAGCGAGCCAGTCAAACAAGGACGCCTCCAGAAGTGGACAGGGTCATGCAGATGCGAAGAAAGCATCCCCTGTGTGTCTTTCTCGTGGCGATGGATCACGTCGTGACAGCTCACTTTTTATTAGGCACAACAAGCGAATGATACATCTCAGCCCGTGGTCGTGCCAACGGGGGTCCATGTCATTGTGCGCGTTCACTCTTTCGACTTAGATTACTAGACTCACAGTGGAATACATCAGCAAGAAGCGGGTGACGCTACCGTTGCAATCGGGCTCCGGTTCAAGTTACCCGCATGGATGCTATGCCGGCGCCCGCTCACAGAAGATGGGACGCATTGACTCATGCGTACCGCGTTGACTTATGAGTTAGACATCTATTACGCTGCTCTTCGAGTCTGTGGTCATTTCACAGCATTCGTACAAGTTCTGATATATGCGTCTGTGACTGGGCTTGCTCGAATATTCATTCCGCAGCCACACTCCGCTAGATGATCAGTGGTAAGAAGCAAGTGATACTGGGCGTGAGGAAGCCAGGGCAGCACTCCAGTCGAGTCGACTTAACCATATTGACGCGGGGAATAGTCCGCTCGATCGCCATCGTTGTTCACATGGGAAGACGCGCTTCACTGCTCATAAAAAAGAGAAAAGCCATTGCCCTCTCAGTTCGATGTTTTCTATCACAATACGCTCATCCAGCTTCAACTTTCTCGGGCCGAACAGTCTCAAGAGTGAGCAACATAAAATGACCATGGGGCGATTCGAATGCTCGAATATCAATTTGCATAGAAAACACGGATGTGTGTGATTGGAACGCTGCACGCGTGAACGAGAAATACATTAGCGCAAGGCAATATTACCTGCATGAGGACCCGTGAATGATGACGAACCAGATCCTTGGTTGGATCCTTGGTTGAAAGGTGTGTGATGCATACCAGCGTTCACCCCGGACCAGCGTGCTTGCATATATTGAGCTTGTCCATCATACTTCAATCGTATGCTTTCATTGTTTCTTCTAGAGCATTGGCATCCACATCAAACGACGAATCGGCGTCCCGAGACGGTGACGCGGAGACGGCCTCGGACTGGTCGTCGTCGCACGCTTGTCCCGTTTCCACGTCCAATCGTCGTTGCTCTTGATTGGTGTGTTGGGGGACGTGGCGCCGTGTGTGGCCGCGAGGGATGTGGTTTCGGTTTCGGTGCTGAGAGTCGGATTTGTGGCGAAGACGCCACATGGTAAAGACGACACGTCCAATTCCCGTAGCGTTGGACATGCTGTCACCATCCACTCGCATGCACGTGGCAGTATCTGCGTGTGACATCGGACCAGATATAGGCCTCTTCACGTCCTGGATCGGTTTCGGTGAGATCGATGGTGCCTTGCATCGTGCTGTCGCCACCGTCCGATGTGGGTTCCGGGGTACTGGCTTTGCGAGCAGCGGTAGGATTCGTATTCGTAGTCTTGGACGTTCGGGCCAGTGCGAGCTTGAGATCTCGGTTCGGATGCGGGTTCGGCAGTGAAGCTTTGAAGTTGGGGTAAGCCAGATGCACTCAAGCTCACTTGTCTTTGCTAACACCGACCTCGCGGTTCGAGGTTAAGAGCAGACATCAACACGCTCGATGTCGTCTTCATTGGCATCCACGACGGCCTTGGCCGAGATACGACGCGCCATTGCAGGTTCCACAGTAGGACCGATTTCGATGAGACAGAGTTCAAACGTTCACTGATGACCTCGTCACCTCAGCAAGGTCACCTAGCTGGGACCTAAGTAAGGATCAGCGCCAATAAAACGAGGTGCCTGCGTGAGCATACCTATAAACCCAACTCTC
>JBBPQZ010000103.1:0-26396 GCA_038092795.1 Boletus rubissimus
ATAGGCAAGCGAACGCTGCCCAGCTGAGGTATATTCCATTCCCATACGATACATCAATGCCTGACACGATGCCTTGGGCAAGTTGCATCGTGTTGACACTTTCAACTTTCTTAACTATCGCGGTCCAGATGGCCGCTCCAATTAAGATGAATAGTGCAGATAGAACGGACATCGCGGCTGAAAAGAAGAACAGAACAGTCCTCCGAAGTACCCCACTGTCGGGAGGTTTAAATGACACTGGGAGATGGGGAATGGAATGGAACTCACGTGAACAATGAGAGCGCAGTGAATATTGTGCCGAGCAATAGGAAGTAGTATGCAACATGAGAATTAGTTCCCAGGTATGAGGAGTTGATAAAAGTGGTATCAACAAAAATGTAGGCCGTATATTGTGAATAGTTGAGGAGCATATCGGATGTGATGGCGGTATATGGCTGGAATCTGGCCGCAACGGTGTAATTTGAGCATTGTCCAGCGGAACTGTTGACATAGGCGCAGTAAGAGTAAAGACCGAACTCATACTGTTGCCTGATTCCAGTTCCTTGCCCAAGAGGAGACGAAGCATTGACCGTGTACAGTCCTTGGATGGGATCATTGAATGCTTGGGCTAGTGCTTCGCTTTATTTCTATTGAGCCTTGATGGTGTTGTAAGTACAAGAACCACTCACCCATAGTGCGAAACATTGACAGTAGCCTAGTGAGGTGGTCAGACGAAGAGGTTGGAGAATGCGTTTGAAGGATTACCATCGAGATTCCATGAGGGACAGTGGATGTATTGATTTGTCCTACCTATGTACGCTCGATAAGATATACATTTGATGGACACTCGCTGGGACCTACGTGGACAAAGATCAACAATAACAGTGCTGCAAAGCTGAGGAACGATTAGACATGCGGGGACGAAAGCGGAGCGACGCACGAGAGAAAGGAAGCGCCTGCGATGCAATATTCCCCTCTCATGACGATAACATGAAAGAAGAGAGAGAGATGTGGCGGTTGTATGGATGTTGAAAATGCGGCAACCTCGAGGTGGCCAGTTTACGGCAACCGTTGGGGTAGAGCCGAACCATGCCGATTGGCAGTAATTTCAAGCTCCGATTAAATTAGCGGATGCTTTAATGAAACTCCGTCTCTCGCACCCGAGTCTACTTGATGTGTGCAGTACCTGTGACGCGGACGCGCGGCTACTAGAGTAAGATTTTGATTACCCTCTGCTCACCTCAACCTTCTCCCTGTTACATTTCGCCCATCTTCTGTCTTAGCATAGTAATCCAGTTAAGCCCCAACGCTATCTTCCGCAATGTCCAAGCTTGCGTCAACAAAGTCCCTGGTTCGGAGCCTCGTCACTTCTGAACCTGGGCTTGACCCTCACTCGCGGGACGACCACGACGACAATTCAGGTGGAAATATCTCACCCCAAGAACGTATTAAGAGAGTCGCAGCGAGAACGATGGACCTTGGAAGGAGCTTCACCAGTCGTCCTCGTTCGCCAACCCTGACATTGCATCCTGACTCCAAACGCGCACTCAGCCTAAAACGGAAGGATAGAGGCAAGGAAGTGCAGGCTTCACAAGATCAAGGACAAGGTGATTTCCCTCATGGAAAAAGTTTTCAAATCACAGGCTTGCTCAACCCGCTCAAGGTTATGATTATTTTACCCTACCTCCGCAGTCTGATGGAGCACAAACTTTGGATCATGCACCCCCACAGGATTTTACTGTGGCTGTCCCGAACGATGATTCACCCTTCATCACGCCTCCATCGCCAACGCTCGCACCCACGCGACCCTTGTTACAGTCTTTTCGAGCTTTCAGTTCAGTGCGTGTGGTATATCCTTCTTATCCCCGATGTCTACTTAACGGAGCGCTGTTGGGATGCAGATGCGCGCAGGGACTCAAACCCTCATTCAGGCTCTGCAAGCTCTTCCTTGGGCGGAAGATCCGGATGATGTGGACGAACCAATGTCTCGAATTGATCCCCGAATGGATTCTGATAGCGACGAAGAGCCGACCGGTAAGCAAGCTTTTGGTCCGTACCTTGGACTTGGCGTAGCTGAGTTCGGGTCCTAGGAGCGCACATGGCCTCTTCTATCCATGCCATATATCGTCCTGTTGCCCGCTCGAGACGGAAGGAAACCTCGCACGCCATCTTTCCGGGAAAAACATTTCCCGCACAGAATGAAGTGGATGAGGCACCCCATGCAGAACCCGATGCAAATTTAGCCTCTGACGATGACGTTGACGCAGATGACTTCGAGGCGACGACACCACGGCCAGCCAACTCTCAGGAATACTCAGAAGCACACATACCACCTCCGTCCGTACAGCTTGGACCAGGAATAAGACGGAGGGCATCGAGTCGCGCGGGCAGTATGGCAACGGTCAAGGTCACCCGACGGACTCGTTTAGCGGAGAAACTGAAAGAAATATTTGATCTGGAAGCTATCAACGAAGTGCTGGCAGGTATGTCGATTCGTTTACTCTCGGATCAAGTCTCAACGGAAATCAGAAATGCCATGTTGGCTCTTGCGCTCTGTTTGTAAGTGGTGTTCCATCAAGCCGATGTTATGTGGATTTTCAGCCACGTCCAGTGTTACAGGGATACATGTATCTCACAAACTCTCATCTATGTTTCTTTGCTCACATGCCGAGCAGAGAGGTACTAATTTAACAAGCCGTAAGGAAGTATACTCACGTAGATCCAGGACCAAATTCTCAAGTCCGGCACTCTTAGCAAGAGGGCCACTCGAACCAAACGTTGGATCAAGCACTGGTTCGTCCTCAAGAATGATACGCTTTCTTGGTATCAGTCTTCATCGGTAGCTCAAATATTTGTGCTTGTGACATTTGCTGATATTACTCAGGACCCTTATTTCCCCAACGGAATTGTCGACCTGCGATATGCAATTTCTTGTGATCCTACGGGTGAAAAGGAGATTCGGTTACGTACTAATCAAAAGGGTCTGCTATTAGCTGCAGATTCTGTCCCAAGCAGAGAAGAATGGGTGAAGGCAATACGCAAGGTCATATTCAAAGCGCAGAACATGGGGGATACTGTAAAGGTAGGTCAAAGCGCGCGTAGCAGTATTCACTTCTTATTCTTTTCAGATTGCCATACCATACTCCGTGATTCTTGACGTGGAGAAATCATCAGCCATTGAGTTCAGCGAAACCATCGAAGTCAAAGTGTTCGACAAGGAGGAACATTATTCGGTCGACTCATATTTTTTTGCCTACTTTCACGACATACAAGATGCTTTGGAACACATCCGGGAGGCTGTACGTACCAATAGATCATCTCCTGCCAGTTCACCGCATGCCCTACTGGATACCACGGCCGCGCGTCATGCCTTGGCGGCCCACGGTATGGACCGCGCTCGTAGCCTCCCTTCACCTGACGCCAAGACCAATTCGTCGTTCCGATTATCGTTTTTGCTTCGACCACTTCAGGAATCACTTCCATCTACATTAACACGGATATACAGCGCTCCGGAACCCCCCGGAGGCACTGAGGATTTTACCCACATATCAAAACGGGGCGGTGCATCGTTCGTGCCTTTGACATCTTCACCCTTGCCTTTGTCTCCCAACTCTGGTAATATTGCCGCTACATCTTCAAATGGACTGTCAGCCGATTCTTCGTTGCGGATTCATACTTATCCGCCATCAACCTCTACAGGAGACATGAACTCAGCAACGTTCCTGAGCAAGGGACTAGCAGCAAGTGCACCTTGGAACGTTGGAGTACCGTCATGGCTCAAAGTTCCCCGCAAAGGCGTGAGCACCACCACCTCGAGCAGCGCTGTGCCTTCTGCGTTTCACGAGTCGCAAGGCGATGGAGGTGTGCGTGAGGTCTATGAATCGTCGACTCCTGGTCAAGGTTCCGGAGCATCCAGCGAGCTGGGTTATAGTGTACTCGAGACGTCCGAAGCAGCGGTTGATCAAGAGATGGCAGACAAATTTAAGGCCGCATTTGCCTTTGACGACAAAGAAACGCTACTTGGATGTAGGCGGCTCATCTTATTTTGGAACATGGTCTTAATAGTACACCAAGACTTCTCAGGTTCTTTATTCCGACTTTTGCCAATTTTCGGACGTTTATATGTTTCTTCAAACTATTTCTGTTTCAAGTCCACAGGCCCCCTAAGCACGAAGACTAGAGTACGCTTCCAATATTCCATGCATGGAAGTTCGCTGATGATAATAATATGATAGATGATATTACCCATTCGTGACATCCTGTCGGTGGAAATGACTAAGGCTACGCGCTTTGGCCATCATGGCCTTACCGTCATGATTAAGGGCCACGAGGAACTTTTCTTTGAATTTGGTTTCGAAGATAGACGGGGTGCTTTTGTGTCTATTCTGGAACGCCAAATAGAAGACATCAGGAAGCGACCAAACCCCAGCGAAGCCTCAGCATTGAGCCGAGGCAAGAGGGATGCACTTATCTTGGAGGAATTCGAACCACGGAACTCGCCCGGCAGTGATAGCGATCCTGCCCCGTCATCAGGGGCGATGTCCGAATCTTTACCTGCTGTGATGTTTACATCAGCTTCCTCGACGTTTTTGACTTTCAAGCCGAAAGAATCCCTGCACTTTACGTTCCTGACCATCGGTTCAAGGGGGGACGTTCAACCTTACATTGCACTTGCAAAAGGATTGATGGCGGATGGTCATCGGGTGAAAATTGCGACCCACGGAGAGTTCCAAGCGTGGATTGAATCAGTCAGTATACGTATTTCTTGATTTACACTATCTGACGGCTGTTGAAGCATGGAATTGAGTATGGTTATGTCGGTGGTGATCCAGCAGAATTGATGCGCATTTGTATTGAGAATGGCACATTTACGGTTTCGTTTTGGAGAGAGGGGCTGCTTAGGGTGAGCACACCGCAATTCTTGTAGCGTGTCGGCTCAATCCGAGATTTAGTTCCGTGGATGGCTCGATGATTTGCTAAAAACGTCTTGGGAAGCCTGCCGAGGGACCGATGTTCTTGTGGAGAGTCCCAGTGCAATGGGAGGGTACCACATCGCTGAAGCCCTTAGGATCCCCTACTTCAGAGCATTTACAATGACATGGACGAGGACGAGGTGCGTCATTGTGTTGATTTTGAGTTGGGCTTGATCTAGATCAAAATCAAGGGCGTACCCGCACGCTTTCGCAGTGCCAGACCACAAGGTACGAGTATCTTTACTCGGAATATGCGGTATTCTGATAGTCTGTTAGATGGGCGGTGGTTATAATTACATGGTAGGAGGGCCAGTGGTCCTATTTCACGGTCATCGCTGACGAGCCATGCTAGACGTATGTCATGTTTGACCAAGTATTTTGGCGCGCGATGGCCGGGCAGATTAACCGCTGGCGCCGCAATGTATTACGCTTGGACAATACGAGCCTGGACCGTATGGAACCTCACAAGATTCCCTTTTTGTATAATTTTAGCCCTACGGTTGTTCCTCCACCCTTGGATTGGCCCGAATGGATTCGAGTTACTGGTAATTTACTTGTTCTCCCAGTACATCCCTCTCTTACGCTGAACCAGGTTATTGGTTCCTCGACGATGCTGACGTTGGGACAAAGAAATGGACTCCTCCCCAAGACCTTCTTCCTTTCATTGACTCTGCCCGTCAAGCTGGCAAGAAAGTAGTGTATATAGGTTTCGGCAGCATTGTGGTTCCAGACCCCAAAGGAATGACCCGCTGTGTTGTGGACGCGGTTGTGCAGAGTGGAGTTTATGCTATCCTCTCCAAGGGTTGGTCGGATCGACTGCATACACAGACAGCGGATGCACCCCAACCTGAAGAACCATTTCCGAAGCAAATATACAGTATTTCGTCAATTCCACACGACTGGTTATTCAGGCGCATCGATGCAGCTTGCCATCATGGTGGTGCCGGTACAACTGGGGCAAGCTTACGAGGTTTGTCCAACACTCACCGCTACTCAGGTAGTTGACGACTGACACTCGTACAGCCGGAATCCCGACAATTATCAAGCCGTTCTTCGGAGATCAATTCTTTTGGGCTGATCGTGTCGAGGCACTTGGAATTGGCACTGGTGTCCGCAAGCTAACTGTCGATAGTTTGAGTCAAGCCCTGACTTTGGCGACCACAGATCAGAAGCAGATTGAGCGTGCGAAGCTAATCGGGGAACAGATCCGATCTGTGAGTGGTTTTGATATAGAATTGAAGCCTTTTGCTTAGCATTCGCAGGAAAACGGTGTAGCTACTGCAATCGAGGCTATATACCGTGACTTAGATTACGCCCGTTCCCTGATTAGACGACCCTCAGATGGAACCACAGACCCGGTGGAGGGAGACAGTGTAACAAAGGAGGAACAGCTTTCTGATGTCTCCACATCGACTCTGGACCATTCGAGCCCCCGATCCCGCTACGATTCACTTGGGTCGCAGCGAGGCAGCGAGGATTGGAGTGTGATCTCCGATGCAGAAGACAGACGATCCTCTTTTTCATCGCGGAGAAGTAACGGCAAGATGGACCGTTCGGCGACGCTGAAACGAAACAGTCTTGCTGCTGCAGTAATGTCTGTCCTGCCTGACTCACTCACGTATTCAACCCACCGGCGATCTAGTTCTACTTCCTCCCCACAGTCGTGAATGTTTCAGTGTTTACTCACCTGGTTTGTTGCCGTGTCTTTTAGGCCCTGCTCTGTATGATAATTCTGTCCTTATACCCTACATTTGTCTTTCTACGACCATAGACACATAATTCAAATAGAGCTATGATCATAATGTGCTGCGAACACTCTCTTACTGAATTGTCCAAAAGTCTCCGTAGCAGAAACTTTTTGGTCAGTGTCGGGTTGCATAAATAATGCGAAGGTTTCTCTCGATACTTTGTCCTGCCCCCTTCCAATATGAACACAGTGGGGGGTCGCCATGAGTCTTTTTTCCGTCACAAGTTCAAGACATTCGCCAGTCTGAAATGCCAGGCAATCTACGGGTATAGATACCTTGATCAGCTCGCCACCTCTTGTCCGGATATAAAGACCAGAAGTGGGTGAAGGGGAAGAAACCGATCTGGGTTCTTTATCACCCTCTTCGCGGAGGAACATGGCCTATGGATGTACATGAAACGTCAGATCATGGTCAGTGCAACAAAACTGCTTACAGAGCAGAGTCCAGTCAAAAGGGAGTTATCGAGGTGAAATCCACACCAACTGTCGATAGGTTCGTCCTCAATAGGTACTGCAGTTTCTTGTTTCGGAGGGAAATAGTGAAGCAATCTAGCCTTTGTAGTTTGAGAAGTTCCGATGAAGTTCGGCAAAGATATCGACATGTCTGTCAGGTGCTTAGAAACTTTCATGTATAAAGGATGTTAGCGGTGTGCAACGCTCAGTCGACGAGAGGGACCGAACCGAAAGGCTGGCAAGCCGCTGCCAATTCACAGCCGACTTTAAACACAAACCTGGACAAAGGTTCAATACCTCACCAACTCTCAAAAATCGTAGACTACCTCCCGAGGTTCTTAAATGCTTCCTCGAAACCTTCGACACCTTTTTCCTCGGAGTTCGGCCCTGGAGCACGTCAATAGACTGTAGGTGGTAGCTGCATTCCTCTACGCACATATGTTGCTGCGATAATACTCTCGGTACTGCTCTCTGACCTCGGGAGAGACATCAGGGATATCGATGATAGGATTCGCATAGTACGATCCTTTCAGTGTATCTTGATCAAGGCTTAATTCAACCGTCAAGCACGGACCGGAATCGGGTTACCTGGCTTTCCGTTCATGATTTCCTACACCAAATAAATGCTGTGTTACGGTGGCGACTGTGGACCAGTAACTCAAAGGTATCTTACCTTTCCATGTGACCATCCGAAGCTTCTGAGATGATCAGCTCTAGTGACCGCTTGTGTGCTGTCATAACGTACCTATATGAGCTTCCAGGATCGGTATAGCGTTCTTTGGTCTCCTCTGGCAGGTGGGCAAACTTGTACGCATGCTTGAGCAAGGACTCACGGTACGTCTGGTAGACGACCGGTAAGTCCTTGACAATGATGATGCCCAGAGCATGTGGATGAGACCCAAAAGCTTGTTCTAGACACATCGAAGGTAGTATTGTAAAGGTACCATCAATGTAGATCCCAGTCTCCTACCGATAGAGTCTTCGAGGGACAAAGGCGATGACACAAGAGTGGGGTACGATATAGATACCACTTTCGGAGCACCCATCGCGTTTGATGTCTGTAGGTTGCGGTTAAGGGAGAGGATGGTGCGAATAAGTCTCCTTGTCATTACCATGCCGTAGCAAACGAGTGTTTACGGGCAGTGTATCGCTAGAGACCAGTTTGACGAGCCTGAGGTGGAATGTGTTCGTGCCTGACGGAGCCTGAGAATCGAGTCGTCATACATAGTATGAATACGCGAGTATACATATTCGGTTAACTGATGGCAAGGCTCTGAGCAGTGCTTCGCGAAGTCGGGACTAGGTGCGCATGACAACTTGAAAAAGCTAATATCAATCAAAGTAGTACCGCAATGACTCTACCGGTAACTTGTAAAGACGGTGGTTGCGTCCAACAGCTGGGTCCATCGAAAATACTGTGCGTTATATTCCGCAGTGAACGAGCGAGTGCCGCAAGTATCGACAATCGAATACATCACATCACTGAATCATGATCTTCTCCCGAATCCGAGCTTTCAATCATGCTGGTCTGGGTCAACGCATGTCTGAGCGCCATCCCAGTATCATCGATCGAGTGCAAGAAACGCAAAATTTCGCGACAGAGCTGCCACTCTTGTGCATCGATCGCACTCTGCAAGAGTCGGATAGCGTCTTTGTTATTTTCCTCTCGTTGCTCGAGATTGTGCAACACAAGCAGATAAGAGCTCGCCGTCTTGAGCCGACCGGAATTGAGGCATAGCTGCACAAAGATGTCGTTGGATAATAATACATGGAGCAATAAACGAAACGCACCTCGAACAAACTTTTCGGGTTGCCAACAATGTCAAAGAGTCGCCTCCATCTCGTGACTTCTGTTTTCCGAGCGCAACCGACCACGACATCTAATGCAACATCAAAGTGGTCAAGGAATTCTATCACAGCGGGTAATGTCTTGGATGCTGCGTTCGATGTACCACCCTCATCAGCCTCAGCAGCTGCCTCCGACTCTACTACGGTATGGAGAAGTATCTCGAGACCATGTGCGAAGAACACGAGGTACTGGTAGTTGGTGGCGAGTTGAACAGCCTCTCGTATTTGTCCAGATTCCAAGTAGTGCCGCAAGACATGATGGAGGAACAAGTGAGACTGCCAAGATCGTGTCCTCAATTATCGAGAATCAGACGAAGATAACCACGTACGCTAGTTGCATGTCTGAACATTACAAATGGTAGGTTTCTGCGAGTGGCCGACTCATGCTCGGCACCGATAATGATTCCTTTGTCCATGAGTACAGCTACGAAGTACTGTAAACATTGATGGACAAAAACAAGACGAAAAAACTTACACAGCGGGTAAAAATCTAGTGGAATGTTGACACTCTCCTTCACGCTCTGAGGTGCTTCATCGGGAGATGAAGGCGATTCAATAGCGAGGGCGTTAAGCCACACTCGTATGCCCTGCCCATCATACCCCCAAAGGGAGTTCTCTAATGTCCCGATGCCGCGAAGGTGTATCCAACAAAACTCGATGCGGTCCGCAAAGATCTGCATGTCATATTTGACTTCTTGATTGCCAGACTGTTCGTTCAACCGATGCAATATAAACGAATGAGAATCGTTCGAGAACGTGGCAACTTACCTTCCTTGGTCGAAGTAACACCAACTGCCCACCAACCATCATGAGGACAGTGGCAACCGCAAGATCGTCAACGGGATCACCAAGTTCTACGCAGTATCAACGAGGATGCTCTCCTATGAACTGGAACAACTCACGTTTCTGAGCATTAGGAATCATCCAGCTCAACACTCTAACTGCGGAAGGTACAGCGATAATTCCATTGAAAGTGATGCTTCCACACAGGTGTAACTTGATCGAGTCCGTAGTCGGAACGATCAAGTAATGGCTCAGCATGTTATCCGCAGTGTAGACCAGCAATGAATTGTCCACCAGAGATAGAATAATGACAGGGGACGAGATCATTTCCCGATGGAGGACGTTCTGATTGCTTAGCTCCGAGTCCCGGGAATATAAACGTATCTGTCCAAGACGTCATGTAACATAACCAAGACAGACTCTGCACAGACCTGGTATGATTTTGACACCTCGACTGCTGCTATGAGGACGTGATGAAACCACAACAGACCTCCTTTCACCGCGAACGCCTGTTCCTGAGCTACGCTAGAAAAAAGTTTCCATCGACCAGACGTTGAGCTATAGTGGATCAATCCGCGACGACCAGCAACGGCTACCAATCGTCCATCGCTATTGAGTGCAGAGTACCTGATTGGCCAATTTGACGCAAGATATGGTTGAGGAATCTGAAAATATACATGATGATGTAAAATGCCGGATAAAGGCAACGAATTATCTTGCCTTTATATGCTGCCAAACGTCAGACTCTGGATTTATGACGCTCATATCTGGTTGGTCTGCCCCACGGTATACAAGCGCACGATCGTCCATTTGGAGGAAAGCATAACATGTATTATCCTGATAACAGTCAATAATCTACAATATAGAAGAGAGGAATCACGGACTGGGGAATGTTGGCATGTTGTCGCACTCTTCGCAAATGGTAGGATGAACATTTGACCATCCCGTTCTGTGAAATGGGTGTTTTGACATCAGCACACATAGGGGATAAAGACTCACTGTTCAGACCTGATTGAGCAAGTACCACCAGCTCAAAATTGCCAGGTGCCCAAAACTGCCCCCATCGTCCTCAGCTTCAAAAAAACAAAACATTCGTAAAGGCGGCTCACCAAATCCTTGATTCCATACATGAATGCATCCTGGAATCTTTGACTGTCAACGACGTCATCAACTCCAAACCCAGAGGCAAGGCATCGGCCCCCAACACTAAGGATTGCCCATCCGTGCTCCCAGCCTACTGCCAAGACATACCCATCCGAACTCCATTCCATTGTAGATACTTGTCCACGCGGGCGAGTATGGAGGCTTGGGACGTCTATGATTTGGGGTGTCGGCACAGGACCTTCAGGTGATGGAAAGGCTGTGAACTCGACGCATCCACTGAAAGCACGAGGATGGTAAGTTTCGTAGACAGTGTCGCGACAACAACACACCTGTATGTCCCGACAGCGACCAAAGAGAACCTTGCATTGACAGCGACCTCTACGGCTCGACGCGGTTCGTTATAGACAGGGGATCCGCTACTGGACCCGTCACTCTCGATATGCCGAGACTTCTGCACCCACCGAGGAACTTCGAAGTTATGGATGCAAGTCCCCTGCCAACGATGTTCGTTTTGTAATGAACCCGATCGATCCAAAGGAATCTCCTTGTCTTCATTCCCTTCACTCCTGTCAGCTTGGGGGTCCTTTGAATAAAGGATATCTTCAGCATATGAACGCTATGACAACGAAATCTCAGGCTCACACCATTACTAGGTTCATCTTCGTTATCTGGACCAACAGTTGTCTCTGCCGTTTGTGAGCTCTCCTGCAATCGCACGAAGTAGGCTCTTCCATCCGAAGTTATCCACGTCTCCACTCCGGAAGTTGAATGCAAGATCTTCGCGACAGTGACTACGACCATGAATCAAAATCACACGGGTCACAAATAGAGTGAGAATACAATATAGCACGTACCATCGCTGTCTACCAACCATGGCAGCTCGTGATCATTCAGGACCCATGTATCGTAACCAACAAGCGACCTTCGAGAATGGTCGTTCTCAATATCTGCATCGTCATATGAAGGCCACGGAATACGCTGAATGGCTGGTGGAGAGCTGGTGGAGAATGTCAGGTGGTGTTTGCGTGGCGAAACGCTGTTGGTGGGATGGGTGTCTAGACAAAGTTTCGACCTGCAGTAAGGAATGGTTACCTGAGAACCTGTCCCTCCGCGCGTATAACGCCTTCGAACGAGAGGCTGAGTGATTGAAGCGGGAGTCCTTCCCCTGGGCCGGCAAGGAAGTTACGCTGGACACCTGGTGGGATGTCTGGCGGCTGATACGCTGCAACGTCAGGTATGTAGTCGACCATCACCAAGACGAGATATGAGAACGTCGTCTGAAACATAACATGATGAGGAAGGGCAGAATATCGTAATGAATGGATCTCACTTGGATGATGATCCTGCTCCCGTCCGGGGACCATGTCATGGCGTAGTTGTCACCATGCTCTATGAGAGATGTTTCGGACCTGGCCAGATATGCCAGCGGTGTAGATGGCTGGCGGAGGCATTTAGAAACCGTACACTCGGGATTGAATATCGAACGCACCCGGACACGCCAGACTGTGATCGCGTGCTGAGTGAGGGCACAGAAGAGAGACTTACGCGGACTTGGCTCCAGGGAAAGCACGTTCTCGAGCGGTACATCTGGCAGGGCGGGGACGCTTGACAGCTGCCTCGCAGCGGACGTCGGAAAGTACATGCCACAAGGTTTGACTGAGGTAAAACGGAACGTAAGGGTGCCGAGTGGGTGAATACCTGATGGGCGTTTACTTGAAGATAGCTCTCTACAACGAAGATGGCCGCCACTGATGAGAATGAATCGACAGCCCTCAGGGCAGTACTCACGGTGTTCGTGAACGCTCAGATAAACGAAGGCATTGTTCATTGTGGTATTACGCTTGCTAATGATACAAAAAGTATAGGGATGTCGAAAGTAAGAGAGCAATACGGACAAGTCAGATATACGGTAGCACGGCAAAAACCCTTCCAAACGGTTAGTTTCCCGCTCCCCATACCCTATTAAACCACCTGTTGTTTTGTGAATTGGGGACATGGTCATTTTCTGGCTTGTGACCCGTGTTGTTGCGAGGGGAAGACGGGACGGCGGTCTCCGGAACAAGAAACGACATATCGGAATGAATGCTGGAGATATATGAACCGAACGCCATGGGCTGAAGACGGGCTTGACGTATGAGATCCATCATGAGAGAGACACCCTGGCGAGACTATCCTGGATATGAGTGGATCCATGAAGGGTGTAAGGAGTGGGACGTGCCTTTTGAACATTGGCTTTGAAGCGTGCCAAGCCGTGACTTTCAATTCTCTTGGTCAGACCCCAACCGAACTTTGAAGTGATGTAGGCCTCGGTGGTCTGCACTGTTCTCCTGTGGCGGGCATGGGGTCAAAAGGAGTGCGGGAGGTAAAGACGAAGCGAGGGTACACACCCGTCTTGGGACTGTTGGAAGAGCTGGGTTTCTTCGATTTGCATGACCTTGACATGGTCTAGATTTTTGGTGTGACACCTGACTACTTTCCCAAGGGGATCTACCTCGCTCTCCTCGATGACCCATGACTCTGTGCGCGAGATGATGCCCTGAGGGGCCCACCTTGGGAGGGAGCCTCGCTTGAGGATGAGCCTGGTTGTGAGGAGGGAGCCCGAGTCAGTCTGCCTGCGGTCGACGACGTCGCAAGAGATGACGTGGGAGGCATATGGGTTGGGGTAGCGGAGAAAGAAGGCGAGAGAGACGATTGACCAGGGATCGCTGTAGAAAGAGTGATTAAGAGGGGTAAGAGAAGAGAAAAAATGGAGACTTACTCGTACACGAAGGATTGCGAAAAGAACTTCATAGCGGACGACGACCCCTGCAAAGAGAGGAGAGAATGACCACAATCTCTCTCTATATTATCAGAGTCACGTGGTACACAATAACAGGTCACGTGTATGTCTCGTCCCAGACGCGACCATCCCGGCAGAGAATGACTCGCAGTCCATCGTGCGCTGGTCGTACCCAGTGCACCTCCCCCTCCAGACCCTCTCTCATAAGCTCTATCCCCTTCCTTTCCGTGCCACTCAGCCTCACCTCTCCCTCTCTCTCCCCTATCCTCACGTATTCCTCATGCGGCACATCATGGTTGAACCCTGTCATATAGCTCCTTCTTGCCCCTATCCTCCGTATTGCCGCAGCAGCCTCCCGCACCCCCATGTGTGACATGTGCCCGCGGAGCCGCAGGCAGTCTATCACAAGCACCGACTTCTGACAACCCGCCTGAATAACCGGCCAGGCATCTTCTGGTATCAGCGACACATCAGACATGTACACGATCGCATCATGTACAAGGAACCCAAAACAAAAGTATGGACGAATCTTCGAGCTAGTCCCGTCGTCTGCCGGCCTTCGAGTGGGCGACGAACCACCGGAAACCGGTGTCGTCGGCTGCGTAGCAAAAGGCGTCGGTATCAACGTGGACGAAGAACCGGCCGTAAACAGACGCCCATGATGTACTTGATAATTCGATCAACATCCCTTGAGTAGTAACCCACGTTCCCCCTCTCACCTGAGAATGGTGTAATCCGTATGCCAGTATCCTTGATCTCGAACGGAACTTTATCTTCTATAATGTGCCACTGGAAGTCGGGAACCTACTCATCGTAAAGGTCAGTCCATCACCACGTCACAGACTCAGATTCCAGAAAACGTACATCGCCCCCTCCTGACGCAAATTCTTTCGCCACGAGGTACGGAAATGCCCTTTGGATTTCTCTAAATGTGCCTTGGGAAACATAGACATCTATATGGTTCTGTATTGCCCCTCCCAGAGTCCATCCTGTTGGATTACCGGGACGTCTTGTGAGGTAAACGGTATGTAATACTGTCTAGGCAGGTGAAACGACAATCACCTCGCAGATCGTCTAGTCCGTTCATCGCTGAAACAACGACCATCAGCATCATTTTGTCATTTCATCGCTTGAAAGCAACCAGACCCACCATCAGCGTGTGCATGAGTAATCAGAACAGCATCAATCTCTCGTAATCCATATTTCGGAAACCATTCTACAGCGGCGGCCTGGAAATTCTTGCCCACATCTATTACCAGCGTACTGTTTCAAAACATGGCGACGATCATTCACATGACAAACGGGCAGAAAAGTAACACGCACGTCTTCTTCCCATCTTTGCCCGCGGACACCCGAACCACGGCTGATGTATTCCGTCTGATGTTCTTCTTCCCCTCCGGGGTGAGCGTCGAGAGGCATGTTCTACAGGGCTCTTTACTTGGTGGTGCCGTCAAGCAATCCAAGTGTGGTATCGAGGACGATGTGCCCGTCCCGAGGAAAATGAGTTCGATTTCTGGGTTGGTACTGTTCTCGATTGATAGAGGGGTTGATTCTTCACCTGGGTTGGTGACATCTCCATTTGTTCGGATGGTGTAGGTATCCACGGAAGCAGGGATCATGTCCAGTATTGACTTCGCGTCCCTGGCAGGATTGGAGAGCCAATTGGGGTCTAAGTTTCTAAGGATGGTCTTATAGTCCAAGTGGTATCTTATTCCGTGACGGAGGCCCGGGCTAGGGCAGAGGATTGGCGCTGTGCTAGGCTGAACCGGAGACCAGTGCCACTCGCCAGAACGCCTTTGCGCTTAAACTTGCCTGAACTACTCAAGTAATTCATACGTAACGAATCATTCATGATAAGGTTATGTAGTGACAAGTCAACGTTGTCAACTCTAATATTGTGCTGTTGGGATCCGAGGGCAGAAGGAAACAGTAAAGCGGCATTTTGGACGCGAGTTTCCCCCATAGTCTCACAGGTTCTGTGGTCGAACGTCTGACCCGATCGAATTGGACACCGTAATCCTCGGACCAGAAAACATACTACTACAAACCCAGTGACATGCTGAAACAAGATAACACGTAGCTATGCCTCATTTCGTGAATACTACAACACGTGTCGCATTAGAGCTTGAGCAAAAGAAACGGATCTAGATACGTACTCGAAACTACATCTTCGTCCTGTACTTGATGATTCAAACTAACCTTCTGCGCATGCGGTGCAAATTTCGATGACCGCCCCTGGACACATGTAAAGAATACGAGTGATGAGTCAGTGAAGGGGAAATACACCGGGACTGTCCATACCCTGGGAATCACATACTTGTTGAATTGTGCAGGGTATTGGAGTGAAAGAAAAACTCACCAAACGAGTCCGTATCGGAAATTTGTCGCGAGTGATCTATGGATTCCCAGGCAAACATCCTGCGGAATGTCATATAAAAAACGGGGAATTTTGGGTCTCCCCATGCGCATGGAAAAATCAGCGTGATTGTGCACACCTCAACTGTAGCGCCTTTCCGCATGCACACAGGGTCTGACAAGTCAGGACGTTCCCCACGTTTCTTCGTGTAAACTTTGACGAGACCAAGACTTTCCCATATGCGCCCAATTAGGTAGTGAAGACTGAGGTTGAAGATAATGAGATTGAGGAAACCAGCGGAGCATCGGAACGGTCTACGCACTTCAAGTCCATCTCGCAACTGATGACAACTGTATTCTCCGTTCGAGCAAGCTTGTCGACCTGCCTCGGAATGTAAGCATGATCCCCTTCTGCGTAAAAATGTCAGCCTACAAGTTCCAAGCTGATTGCGTCTATCTTGTTGTATACATCTGGAGCAGATACGTCAACAGAAAGGATCTATAACGCTTCCGTACCAGACTTACAGAGACATGGAATATATTTGCGCGTGCCTGAATCGACAGTTTAAGCTGCTGCCCAGCTTGGCTGTCTGATGAACTTACCGATCAACACATCTATAAACTCGTCTGTGGTGATCTGGAAGATTAGCAACTCAAACACTGGCATCAAGGACAAGACAGATATTGGGTTGTCTCACGTCCTCTCGAATCATGACATCACAGTTGTGTAGCTTGTCTGGAGGCGATAAGCAACAGTCCGATTTCGTGGTGTGGGCAGGACATACAACTTGCAAGGATTGTCCGTATGGTCTTCTCATCTATTTTGGTCAACTTCACGGTTGTATTGAGCTTGAGAAGAAAGTAAGAGTGCGTGGTTATCGATGTGATTGATACAATACCGTTATCTGTTCAATAAAGGTCGGTTTCAGTTGTTGTGGACTGAATGGTAGTGTAATTATTCACTCCACCAGTAGTCTTGCGTTTGAACACAACATCAGGCTTCCGCTTGTTCAGTCGGATACCTACTGCGTCGAGTTCAATTTCCAAAAGGCGCCTTTGTTCTTCGGGCTTGGTAGCATCAAGCATGATAAGTATAAGATCGGCGGTCTTCGCGGCTGGCTTCACGTGAGGTATGCTTCAAGTTACTGAGAGCCATTACCCACTTGCAACCACTTGTCGACCTCGGCCTCGACCTTTGGCACCAATATGGAAGTAAAAGGAAAGGATGAGTGTATTTCTCTTACCTTGACTGGCGCCTTCCACAATTCCAGGCAGATCGAGAAGTTGGATGCGGGCGCCCTGATACTCAATCACACCAGGAATGGCAGTGAGAGTGGTGAACTCATAGGCTGCTGTTTCTGAAGCCGTGTGTGTGCATTTGCTTAGGAGTGTGGACTATTTAAGTTCATCTCAGGCCAACAGACCCAAAATCTAGGCTGAACAACGAGCCTTTCCAACGGACGGGAAGCCAATGAGTGCAACACGAGCATCTCCGGACTTTTGTACATCAAAGCCGATACCTGCGGGACCAGACTTAGAGGCCGGTTCGAGGAGCTGGGCACGATAGCGTGCAAGCTTTGCCTTGAGCAGACCAAGGTGATATTCTGTCGCCTACTTGAAAGATTTGTCAGATATCTGAGTGGGTTCTACTTGAGATGGGGAACCTTGTTCTTTTGAGCTGTTGAGCGCAAAAGATGAGTAGTGAATTTGCAGCAGAACAAGGGACATACTCCTCGCCATCTCCTCTTGATGGTTCGGTCACGGTCAGAAGTATTCCTAAGTCGGTGGTCGCCTGGGGCACTCACCCTCGATCTCTTTGATCTGTATGGGTTAAGACATGCTACCAGTAAAAAATGGGTAAAACACCAACCTTTTCTACGATACCCATGATGACTGCGATATGATCCTCGGTGCTGGTACTAGATGTTGGTGTTGGTGAATTGTGATGTTTATTAAGTCACATGACCCATATTTAACCAGAGATTTCTTGATGGGGCGACCAAGACTCAAAGATGACCAGCATCAGACGAGGCATGTCTCATCAGCCGTCGTTGTTCTCGCTTGAGGAGCAAGACTCCAACGACGGTGACGAACCTGATCACTGGGACCCTTCTCCAATCCTAAGACCACACTCCTCCACGTCTTCATTGCACTCGTCTTCCATAAACACCTCCTTGCGCAGCAGAGGCAAAGGCCGTCAGTCAAGGGGCAACTTCTCTTCGGGCTCAGCGTCCAATGCAGTATCCACAAACTACAATTCCCCACACAACCTCCCAAAGTATTCTGATATCTACTCCCAATTCGTTAAACGCTACAGGTCCGAACCGGGTCTCGACGACGATCCAAGGAACGATCCAGACTCGAACTACTTCCAGAGGGGGCTGGGTCAGCTTATAGATGCAGGCGACAGTGACGACGAAGACCTCAGTCGCTCAAATCTCATCAGTGGAGATGCTTTCGATCGCTTCTCCGCCCTCATGCTAGAGTCTGACCCAATCAAGCCTGCAACGATAGAAGATCGTCAGCGTTTAGAGTGGCAGACCATGCTTGCTTCTGTCCTCGATGGTGATGTACTCAGATCCGAGAAAACTCGCATTGCTGTCGCACTCGAGTCTTCCAGTGAAGAACACAACAACATCCATCTCAACATCTGGCTCGGATTACGCGCAAAGCTCGCTGGAAGGAAGGAGGCAGAAGAGCGCAGGCGTATCGAGGAGAGGAGGATGCGCACAGTGGATTCCGTCATAGAGGAAATAAACTCTTTCAAGCTCAAGGACGACGAACGCGACCCAACCGTAGCCTTGCAGGGAGTCAACTCTCTACTTTGTAGACTCGAGGCAGTCCAGTCCCTTTACCCAACCCTCAAGGCTTTCTACGCAGACAAGGCTGCTGCATCGGAGTCGCGATTCCAGGCCCGCTGCGACACTCTTAACACGTGGTCAACCGTCCTCATGTCCTTACGTCGTCACATCGCCCTTCTACAGAGATGGACGGGGAGCGAGTCACTTGACGTGACAAAACCGATCGCTAGCATCGACGTTTACCCTCGTCTGCAAGCCAACGGCTGCTACAAACAAGCACCGGATTGTAGCACGTTCATTGAACGCGTCCTCAAAGAAGACTCCATTCAGAAGACTTTTGAAAAGGGATTTCTGACTACCGTACACTCTTTCATCGGCACTGCTCGCGACGCCCAAGTCAATCTTTCTTCATTGTTTGAAGAGATGAACCTCCCCACTTTTGAAACAGAACTGGTGCCCCTCATCTCCTTCCCCACTAAACTTGCCCAGGCGTGTTTACGCGTGCGCCTCGACTATGTTCAGAAACTCAAGGACCCCGAAGTCCTCATCATTGATCAGGTCACTGAAGATGTGAAGATTAGTCTGGGGTTAGCTTGCACGCTCAAGAGGCAGTATGAGGCATTCCTTGCCCCCGATCCCGGGGGGAAGTGGAACCTACCTAGGTGCATAAGCGAGGATTATGATACCACTATCCTCGAGGCCTTGTCAATATTTTTCAGGCTTATCCACTGGAAACTTAAGAGCGGTGTCAAGGGCATTTACTTCAAGGAAACAGATGTCATTGATTCTCAATGGGCAACATTCAATGACGTCAGTATGACTGTCATCGGGGCTTCTGCTGTAGTAGCTGAGCAGGTTTGGTACGTATTGTTACCTTCACTGAAGATTGCAACCGACTAGCATCCTATAGTTCATTGACCAATCGGCTGATGGTTCGAGTTGCGAACTACTTCGAGACTCAAGTTCGCCTCCCCGCCTCCGCACATGGACAAGTACACAAAGCATCCAATCCAGTTCTCCAAGGTGATGTCATTGCCAGCACCACCGGTCAAATGACCGACGAACAGAAGGTCCACTGGTATGGCAAGATACTGGACAACGTCCGGTTGCGATATCGCAAACTTCAACGCTTTGCAAGGTTCGTATATCTCTCATCCTCAAGATTATTCTAACCTTGCAACGACAGAGCACTTACGCAAAGAATAAGCAACTCAGCGGAATACAACCTTGAAAACGTCCCTCTCGAACAGTTCATAGCGGCCCTGGTCGCAACAGATCACTTCCTTGTCTACACCCAGACCTACGAAGAAGATGGTACTTATATAATAGCCTCAAGCGCGCTCCGGGATCGTCCCGAGGCTATTCGTCGCATTCTTCTTGAATCTTTTCACGTCAGCGAGACTGTCAACGACGAGGGCCTACCGCTTCCCGTTGTTGACAGTGCCGTAGAGTATGCGGACAGCGATGAGGATGAGGAAGCGGAGTACCTTTTGTTGTTGTCTCCTCGCAACCTATTCATTTGGAATGGACTGGTTCTCATGTTAGAGCTGCCAAGAATAGAACTCGACATGAAGGACAACCGGGTGAGATTGGTTGCGGACGGGACAATGCGCCGACTCGCGTTGGCGAAACAGCAATTCGGCGACATCTTTATTCCCGCTGATGAAGACGAGGAGCCACTTGAGGTCATTCTCACTCCCCCTCCCTGTATGGTCGAGCAGCAGGCACACATACCAGCCGTCAATCGTGAATTGCGCAAGATTTCTCGCGCAACGAACAAGCTCGCTGAATCAATTGTTGATTCGGTCCACTACGTCCGTAACTCCCTACGAAACGCCGTCCGATACCAGGAGTTACTCGAGAACTGGTACTTGTTCGCATCTGAGCATGGCCAGCACGCGCAGAAGCATATGGAACGCTCCACGATGACCAAATTCAATCGTTCGCTCATCCGGCTTGCTATTTCCTGGGTTTCCTTTATTTGCGATGACTGCGATCCTACCGACAGAAAGACCTTCAGGTGGGCCGTCAATGCGCTCGAATTCACGCTACATCGCACAAGGCGGAGCAATATTCTACATATGTCAAGCGATCAATTTGAAATGCTTCGCCAGAAAGTAGCAAGTTGTATGACGCTATTGATCAGCCATTTTGATATTTTAGGTGCCCGGTCCACTCTGGAGGCACGCAAGGAGAAAGAGCGGCAAGAGGAGTTGTTCCGCGAACAAGCATCTATTGCTGCGGAGGATGACCCACTTTTACAGCGCTCGCAGTCTCCCGTCAATGACGACTATCTTATCACCTCCAGTGCTTATGCGTACACAGACGCTCATATTCGCGTCTTCTGGGAAAGAACTGCCAAGGCGCTGGAGACACTCGAAAAAGAGCGCGAGCAGACGGGTTCAGAGAACCGTTTAATTGGGCGTGTGCTCGACGATGAGAAGTTGGAGGATCGATCCCTAGTTTTCCTTGCATCTTCCAGCTCGAATATCTCTATCCGTTGGCAGCAGCGGCGGTTCATTGGTGCTGGGGCATTTGGCTCCGTCTACCTTGCTGTTAACCTCGATTCAGGGTCTCTCATGGCCGTCAAGGAGATTAAGTTCCAGGAGCTATCTGGGCTACCCAATCTATACTCTCAGATCAGAGACGAACTCAGCATCATGGAGATGTTGCACCATCCAAATGTCGTCGAGTACTACGGCATTGAGGTGCATCGGGACAAGGTGTACATCTTCGAAGAGTATTGCCAAGGAGGGAGCCTGGCGGCACTGTTGGAGCACGGGCGGATCGAGGATGAGAGTATCATCCAGCTGTATACCATGCAAATGCTGGAGGGGCTTGCATACCTCCACTCGAAGGGTATTGTGCATCGTGATATCAAGCCCGATAGTGTGTCATTCCACCATGATAGCGGATTCCGAAGGCTTACCTGTTTTCCAGACATCCTCCTCGATCACAGAGGGGTCATCAAATATGTTGACTTTGGTGCATCGAAAATCCTCGCTAAGAACCGTACGATGCAACGATCTCGCCGTGGTTCAGACATGGCCAACTTGGCAAAAGCGGGTGGACTCGGCGGTGGGCTCGGGATGAACAACAGCCTGACGGGTACGCCGATGTACATGTCTCCTGAGGTTATCAAAAATGATAGACGAGGCCGTCACGGAGCGATGGATGTGTGGTCCTTGGGCTGTGTTGTGCTCGAGTTTGCTACGGGTAAGAAACCCTGGAGTAATCTCGACAACGAATGGTACGCTCTCTGTCGTATTGACATCTGTTCACCACGTATTTGTCATGACATATTTCAAGGGCAATTATGTTTCACATTGGGGTCGCTACCCAACACCCACCTCTTCCTGAACCAGGTCAACTCAGTGACCTCGGGATCAATTTCATCAAGCAATGTCTGACCATCGATCCCGTTCTGCGCCCCACAGCAGTTGAGCTCTTAGACCATCCCTGGATGCTCCAGTTTGGCGAGACACTCCTGGGCTTTGGCGATGGGGAACTCACCCCCACTCCACCTGTCGAGATACCTCATGATGAGAAATATGAAACGGCCCCGATGGCGAAGCCGGCCGCTACCGCTCAGGGGAGGGTAGTTGAAGCCATTCAGATACCCTCACCTGTGTCATCCTCCATTGGAGTGCCAACCCCTGATAGTGATTGAGTGCATTCATCTTACGTGTCTTGTATTTGTCTTTTCGTGCGGTCTGTTTTGGTTCGGACCTTGTCTTTCCAGGTTTTCAGCACATACCCTGTAGCTATTACTCGAACCGTTTTGCTCGGCACATCGTGTAACATAGTACTCATTGCTTAGTCGCGAAGATACATGTATAAATTTCTTCGAAGTAAGAAAACTTGAGAATGCGACCGATGTTCCTGCGGTCACAGTTATGGAATAGAAAAAACACAATACATTCCGGATACTCTGATTACTCAATAACCCAGCGTTTATTGTCGGTACGTTCACTGCTACCACTCGTTGAGGTGTCAACACTACTCTGGGATGGTTGTCGGTAAGGGTGGTGATATGTGCGCTCAGATGAGGGGCGAATTATTGCTGGACATGGCTGCTGAAGGGACCTTTGGCTAACCGTCCTCATAGGATGCGCAAAACCCAGCCCAGCATTCCGAGCGACCATTTGTGGAGGGAGAGAAACCTGTGCCCCTGGACCAAAGGCAACGGAGAAGGTTGGTTCGTTACTTGACGGGAAGGCCACCTTCTCTGGGTCGCCGGCGATAACTGGCTCAAAACCATCTTCAATGGGTTCCTGTCCATTTACTATAATGCAAAGAAAGACGTAAGATGAAGAGTGCGAATTGCGAAGATCGACCACGCACAATAGCGAGGCAACCCTTTGCCAAAGTTGAAGCGGCATATAATACCCAGTATGAACGAGAGCAGTGTAAGGAAAACTGAGGCTGTCGTCATCAGTCCGAAGAACGTCCAGGTCATATATGTCCAGCGGAAAGCCGTGGAATCAAACATGGCACCCCAGCCAGCGAGGTAACCCAGACACATAAAGAGGAAGATGAGGGTCCGGATTTTCTGTTCCCGCCTCACTGAATACCAACCCTGTGCAGGACTTGATTAGCACGAAGTATGATTTCGAGGCTAGGCTCTCACAGAGGCAAGCCATGGGGGTAGTAACTGCGGCAGTATGAGTCAGACATCTGCCAACAAAGATGCCCTCAGTGCTCACGATCAGAGTCACGATTAACAAAGGCCGATAGACTGGTGAGGTTGCCAGATGACCAATAGCGCCATTCCAGAGCTGATCGAGCCACAACGCTATCGATGTGACGATGAAGAATAAGGAGAGTTGAATAACGATCGACAACGTCAACACAATTTTGTAAACGCGGCTGATAGTGAGAGATGCCCCGACACGCTTGAACGTTTGCCAGCCGAACGACTGAAAAGTAATAACGTTGAGTGTGAACCTGAGCTGACTCCAGGGAGGGAAAAAAAATCAAACCTTCGCTAGCCTCCAAGATAGGAGAGCGGAGATCAACAAGGCCACGGCATTCAACACCAAGCTCGGGATTTCAGCGGCTGAACGAGATTCCCAATAGGTCGGAAGGAGGTTGATAGGGTGACAAGCTCCGTTTGTCGTTATCTTTGCAAAATCACTGCGAGACTGGGCGGTGTTGAATATCTGGAATCCCGCCCATCCAGTAGCCACTAGATGGGTTAGAAGGGATGCTATCCTGAACACGGCCTTAGGTTCTGATGAGAAGTTCATTTGATACAACCCTCACGTATGTGGAACTGATTCGTTCAGAATCTACGAAGAATCAGACCATATAATTGTCTGCTATGAATCAATACTCACTGCAACAATCGACATCCCTAACAACCAGATCTGGAACATAATAAAAGTGAGGTCTTCCCTCTCAGTGTCTCGAAGACTAGAAATGGTCCTTTAAAAAAGACCAACTGCGGTGCATCCGTTCCATCATACGCACGTCTGTACTGGCCACCCTAGAGCCCATAAGCACTCCCTGTCAAGGATCGCACTCTCGTTGTTCCATCCAAGGCCATTGACGACAACTTGCGCCGTGCCGTTGATCTTGACAACTTCAGCGACACTACGCTAAAGTCATATGTGAACAAAGATTGTTTCCCATTCGACATGAGGGCTCACCTTAACAACTGTGCTAAAACTAAGTATCCGCTCATCCCGATTCCCACTCTTTGCGCCTTCGGTGGCTGTTGGAGCTGAAGTTGAGTTGGGGTGGGAAGGCTTTGTACTACTCGTAGAGTTGCTGCTAACACCGGTCGTCGTCGTCGGATGGGATTGCTTCGTCATCGTGGTAGGAGCCGAACTGGAATGGGAAGATCTCGCACTAATCATGGAGGTGCCGCTAATGCGACTAGTCGTCATCGCGGGCGACGGATCTGTTGTTGTATTCATTACCAGGGCTGCCAAGGTAGACGTTGGTACCAAGGTGTTGTTTCCGACCATTCCGTCCCATATCACTTGGCATGAGCTAGTACTGGACGACGTTGGTATATTATCGCAAAGCCGGAGGTCATTTCCAAAGACGTAAAACGCGTTTGAGTCGATATCATTGTCTTGCTCGATGATGGATGCCAAGAAATTAGCTGCTTGGACATTGGTCTGGAAAGCGTGCACTTGAAAAATCACTTGCACAACGCAGTGCAATACTGAGAAGACAAAGTAAATGGTCGCAATTCTGGTGAGTGTGATTCGATCCCACTACAGAGACAGATCAGCAAATTGTAAGTAAACACAGACATCTCGAGGTTGATAAGGACAGTCTCCTTGCTGAAGGAAACTCGTCCAGTCGAATCACCACTCACAAACAGCCTTATTTTGGCGGGAAGAGGGAAGGTTTCCCAAAGGTTCTTAACGCGCATGGTCGACTGTGCGCAGCTGAGTCGAAGGTCAGACTATGCTACTGAACGCAGTGTGCCCCGATAAGCGTGGCAGGTAATTGTCACGTACCAATATTTGCACAAACTACAAATGAATGGCAATGTCACTGAAGTAAGAATGTAAATACCAGGATTTCGTTCGAGGAACGCTGGCAGAAGGACTGGGAGCGGACGGCCTGCTACGTCGGGCCTGCCGCGCTGCAGAGTCAAGAAGAATGGTGGGAGATACAAAGGAAATTGAATCTCGTTAGGCTAAACATACCATGGTCTGAGGTTCAACTTGAAGTTGTCATGGTGAGTTCAACGTGACTCTGGCAATGGGAATACTGTGTAGATGGTGAGAGAGATAAATCCAGCCTTGGTCGCACCAATGATTGATTGCCAGATGCACCCGAGTCGCCGGTGGCACCAGAAAAGGTCTCGACAAATGCGCGGTTTCTCTTTGGCTTCAAGACTTTGGCTGTCCCGCGACTCGGATCTTCAACAGGCTAGCGACCCCGTGCTGCATCACCGCCTCCACTATGCTATGACATAGTACAACTTGACAAGAGTTAAAAAATAGTTTATCATCTCACGACATCAACTCACAGTGATGATGATCAGTGCACTACCGGCACTGCCAGCAGACGCTGAGAATAAAAAGTTAATGTTGTACTGTCGGCGGCTTCCAGGAAGCCGAGAATCAGTGATGGCGATTCACGGCGGCGAAATGCCAGTGCACACAAAAATAACGTGACGGTCTCGGAGAACGACAAACTCAGTTCAACGAAGCGGGTTCAACGCCGCGCTAGCTCTCCAGAATAACACAGCTGGAAGCTATTCAAACCTGGCTAGATAAGCCTCAACATAGTAACGCGAGTGTAATAATGATAGTAATGAGGTGAGCTACATATATCTGAATTCGAAACGAAAGCCGTCAAATTTGATACCAGTGGTGATTTTTTGCGATGAACCAGAAAACCGTCTCTTCGTCGTCGAGCGTCTTGAGCCATCCAGGCAAACTCTGAATGTTTTCCACATTTGCGTTAGTTCGGCACTCCAGAACACCATCCTCCTGTAGTGATGAGAGAAGGTCGATGATCTCCTGCCTATCGTACACCGCTCGCAGACGCCATCGCAGCTCAGCCTGAATCATGAATTCAATGGAAAGAATAGTGTATGCCAGTAG
>JBBPQZ010000104.1:0-26385 GCA_038092795.1 Boletus rubissimus
AAGAGTGTGTATGTCATTTCATACACTCATAGTCTAGGGTTAGAATTAGTGGTTATTGGGAATTATTGCCTTTAGTACAAAACATGCAAACATTGGGATACTTTTTTGAGCCACTGTAACAGTTGCTGCAATGGGAATGATGAATGATAATGCAAGCCAAGCTGTTGGTGGAGTGTCATATAGTGAGAAAGTAAATAAAACAGCAGTACTGATTTGTGGTTCATAATCTTTATATTCATTTTGAATTTCAACATTGGGAGTTGAGAAAAGTACTACACTTTTAATCCAGTGTGGAACAAATGCAGGTGCTATAAGGCAAGGCAAAGGCTATGCTGCAGTGGGCCAGATGGAAGTATTTGAATTAGAGCCCTTCACAAGATACAAGTTACTATATATTAAGGCCAGATCTGAACTTAGGGCATGAAAATAAATCATTCTAGCATGATCTAAAATAGAATGGACCTAAAAACAAAGCTAAGAGAAGATGGCAGAAATGGCCAGAGATGCAGCAAAGAGAAGCACTGGACATGAAGTTTGAAAGACAGCAGAGGCCACAATGCTGTCCATGTCCAATAAGAGAATATCTAAGAGAATGCCAATCATGACAAGTATACATCCAAGGTAGAGACAGGAGTATCTGGGGCTTGAGAAGTTGCCTGCAAGAATCTGAGTAGGATAACTGTGAGTATATATAAGAGAGATCTTGGATGCAAAATATGAGGAAGTTTGCTGAAGATGCAAAATTTCCAGCAAAATTCAAATAGGCATGGAGTGTTTCCTGCAACATCTGAGTTGAGAAGCATCAGGGAGAGTAGGACTGTCTTTCAAAGCCTCTATGGCTTGACAATCCCATAACTTGTTGGTGGTAAGGTGTTTGCATGCTAACTCTACTATAAAGTTCTGAAGGATGTGTAAGTCATATGTTTAGCAAGCAAGATGGCAGAACTAACACCAGTTTCCTCATAGTTAGCAGCTGGCCAGCCATGCCATTGTCATGTTTCAAATTTCCATTTTGTGACTTTGACTGCTTATAGAGTTACAGTACTAATTTATAATCTATTTCATTGCATGTTATTTGTATTTGTTTGAACAATGTTTGATAAAAACTAATATTATTTGTATGTTTAGATAATTTAACATCTGAATAGAAAAATAACTAAATAAATATTTTATCATTTATATGAAATATTCTAGATTGACCAATTAAACATTCCATAGATATAAAAGGGGAATGTAATAAAGTATAGATATTTTTTATTAATCTAGTGTTATTTATATTAAATTTATAAGCTAATAAAATAGCTCCTTCAATACCTTGAATATTATTAGAGAATAAACCTAAAATAATAATCTATTTTCTATCCAGATGTTAAATTATCTAAACATATGAAAGCAAGATGGAGTCAAAATATAATTATTAAATTATTAAATAAGTTAAATTATAAAACTAAAAAAGAAATTACAAAATTATTTAAATCAACCTATTTCAATTCTAAACAAAAATTTATTAAATTTTAATAATCAAAAAGAAGTGATAAAATTTTTTCCACAGTTTACTTAATTTTTTTTTTTTTTCAATATTTGCAGATATGAAGAAACTGTATTTTCTGTTCTTATTAGAATGGAATTAAGAAAATACTTTAAATAGTCAATTTAAAATGAAAACTATTGCTATTACCACTTCTTTAATTAATTTACTAATTTCTATTTTCTTGTGGTTAAATTTTGATTCTAATATAACTCAATTTCAATTTGTCTCTGAATTTGATTACTTAACTTTTGGACATTTAAATTTTGATGTTGATGGAATATCTTTATATTTTGTATTATTAACTACTTTCATAAATTATAAATTTATGCCTATGTTTTACTGTTCATAATATTTAAATATCACAACTAAAGGCTGAATCCATGCCCAGCTTGTGTTGAAGATTATAACCCCCTCAGTTAATCTGTGAAATCTCTGCATGGGGCTTAGATATGAGAACTTTCATGTTTGAATGTATTCCTGTCTATAGCACCAATATCTGCTCACATGTGACTTCTCCAAAAGGGAAAACCTTGTGCTGTGTGAAAGGAAGAGAAGTAACAGTATATTCAGGAGGAATTACAGAATTGTTATGACCTATCGTCAAAACATCTGATCACTTCCACAAGGCTCGGACAGTGCTCGCAGGATACACAATTCCTGGCTCAAGAAGATGAGGGTATGGGAGTCTTCTCCACTCAACACAGTCTACAATGGCCAAGACAATGACTATCGTGGTGAACAAAATGAATTAAACTGGGGATTCCAGTCACAAAGTGCTACTTTATATATTGTACATGCGCACGCACAGACCATGCTATGCATGAGAGCAGTTACCATAAATAGACTAAGTGGTCTCACGATTGTGAGAGCGAGATAACAGAAATGAACGGAGCTGTATAAGAAGAGTGGAAATTAAAAAGGCGCAGTCACCTCATGGTATGATATCATTATTTCTAGACTTAGTCATGGAGGGTTACCATGGTCATGTGCACAGATCACGTGACTGAAAAAGAAAAGAGAACAAGTCCGAAAAAGTTTGAAAATATTCATATTATAACAAGAATAGATGGTCAATAGGAGGAAATGATAATTAAATCAACAGCAAGCAAAAGAATTCATGGTAGAATTGAAAATAATGGTGAGATACATATCTGCTGATATAAAAGCCCAGCATATTGAAGCATTTTACTTGAATTGGGGCAATACAAATATATGTGTATGTTGGAAACCATGCATTTTACATTGGGTAGCACTCATCATGTAACTTGGATTATATTGTATTTTGCATTTTCTAGTAGATCTTGGGACTAATATGATGTGCCCTGACTTAGTGTTATATTAGTACTGTTGTAATAATCTTGCTTATTGTATTTAATCCCTCTTACTACCATAACTACTATACCATAACTACTTGTAACTATGCCATGAGCTAGGCTATGGATGTAGATATTGTGTAAGTGGAAGCAAAAGAGGCAACAAGTGGCTAAGCGGCCACTAAGATATAGTGAATGACACTTTGATGGGGAAATCTATAACCAGCTAGAAGGTCATGTGCTAAACATAGCCATTTACTACATAAGTCAAATATTCTTGCACAAACACATTTCTTGCTTCACTTCACTCCACTCATTACTATACTGAGTATCTACAAATCTTGGAAATAAATGTTGCAATACAGTAGTAAGTTATAAAAACATTCAATGGTAAAACCAATCTTTTTGTTCATTCAAAACTTTAATCATTGTTTTTTTCTTGACTGAGTGGTTTAAAAGCCAGTTTCTCATCAAAACAAAAAGATAACATACAATCAATTGAATCTATCTGAATACAACAAGGACCATAATGTGTAATTGTGTTAATTGTTCCCCATTCATGATCACATTGTGTGTTCTCCATTGATTTTCAGTATAAGTTGTGATGCTACTGTGGGCTCTGCCATATTTCATATTCCACCTCACATTTATATCCATATGAATAATATCAAAGCTGGAAATTGGTTTTCTTACTCTGCTCCAATTTGATTACCAATTTATTTCTTTTAGTTGATGCATCAATCTACCCTTACCTGTTATACCAAATTTGTCAATGTGTTGGCCATTAGCCCTTAAAAAACATTTCTTCTTAATGTAGGTAGTGTCACCTGGCAGGTCTCTTAGTTGTGACACTCATTGCATTTTTAGGCAATGACAGTCATGTCATGATATGGAATTTATTATCTGGAGAGATGATGCAGGAATTATGTGTTTTATTTTTAGGTTTCATTAGTACACTTGCTTGGCTAGAGCTAGACAACTGTGATGAGGCCACCTTTGCCTTTGGTACATTAGATGGCAGCATCCATATCTATGAACAAGGGAGTGACACCCCTGTCTTTCAATTTGTCAGCATTAACATAGCTTACATGGGTGCTATTGAGTTGCTTGCTTAGGACCTGATACATCATTGACTTGCAAGCATTGAGAATGGCCCTCCACAAGTTTGGAAACTATCAGCTGATAGTTCATCATTCCAACCTCATATGCAGTGTAAATTCTGTTATCTAACTCCTGTGACAAAGTCCCTTATCCCTGCCTTCACTGACTCAGAGAAGCAGCCCTATGTTGCCTGCACAGTTGGTTCACTTCTCTAATGATGGTTCAACACTACTTATTTAAGTACAGATAATAGTGGGATTGTCATTTGCTGAGTGTAATTGCATTTTGTTGAATAAAAGAGACACTTATTTTTATCCCTGTACAAACTATACTACTTTTATAATCCAAGCCCAAAGATGTCATGATTCTATTGCAAATGACAAAACCAAGACCACAAGACTCAGGAAGGCTTTGCAGCATACATGACTACTGGCTCAATGAAGAGGGTATAAGAGTCTTCTCCATTTAACTCAGTCTACAAGAGCCAAAGAACTCAGGCAATAACTATCAAGGTAAATAAATGGATTAGACTGGGGATTCCAGTCACATAGTGTCTACTTTATATATGTTATAGGCATGTGCACAGACCATGCTATGCATGAGAGGTTTTACCATAAATAGACTAATGAGAGAAGCAACAGTAGGAAAGAGATAACAGAGATTAAAGGGGCTGTATAAGAAAAGCAGAAATTAAAAGAATGTGGTTACCATGAGGTATGATGTCATTAGTTCTAGACCTAGTCATGTAATGATTACCACAGTCACATGCACAGATCACATGACTAAAAAGAGAAAAGTGTTAAGTTCAAAAGTTTTTGAAAATATTCATATTATAACAAAAGAAGAATCATTTCAAGGAAGGACATATCATTGAGATATCTTACTTTGACCATCTCTGCCTTCATAGAGGATGCTATCACCATCAAAATCATCACCACTTGCTTTTCTTCCTCTGTATCCTTAGTGATCATACATAGCATATTTTTCTTGCTAGGAGGGGCATATGCCAGGGATTGCTCCAGTATATTGACATGGCACATCTTGGCCCCTGCCACTTGAGAAGTCAGAAACACAGCAAGATGTTGAGGGGGTACATGCTTTCCAGATAGCAATTGGAAAGGAGTAGGTATTTTAGTCGAGGCAAGGCGATTGATGTAGCTATCTTCTCAGCCATTCTTAACTTTGAATATGGCATAATACAGCTTGAGTGTGTTGTTGACACTCAGGTATAAAAGAAAATCAAAGTCTAAATGAGCCTGAAAACTCATCAATTCCATCTCACAATTGGGACCTATTGGATTCTATTGGATGATGTTTTATCCCTGTGTTGAGAATATCATCATTATTTACTTTCCAGGGGCTAGAAGATGTATCTGGAATTGGTTGCTCTTCTGTGGCACCAGGAAGAGTGATGCCTGTGTATGGAGGAGCGTCAATTCTCACTGTTTCCCATGAAGCCTCTATTGGCTCAAACAGCTGCTGGATTTCAAGGACAGCTAAGGCTATCAACTCCCTTTCTCCAAGTGTTATATTGCACCCCCTATATCAAATAAATAAAGTGTGAGCAACTGTAAAGTGGACTACTTCAAAAATTACCTGATGACAATGATCTTTGGCTTTAACTCAGCAAGAGTATTGGCACCAAGTTCAACCACACATGACTGTTGCCCTCCTCTTCTGAGAATCCCTCACCAGCTCTTATATTTCCCCTCAATGATAAACACCTCCTTGCTCCGATACTGATTTTTGTTGTCATAATTCTACACTGTAGAAACATGCCTGAAATGGGTAATTGGTAGCATAAATAGGACCTGGAGAAATATCAGCTTAGTACAGTACAGGAAATAATATATTAGCAACATACTGATGGATTCCAGGATATAGCAACATCTAATGTCTTCTGGTCAAGGTTGACCTTGACCACTACTCTATTTCTCCCTCTTGAAATTTCTTGCACTCCAACCACATGATTGCCAGTTCCCATGTCATAGTTCTTTGCAGCTGAGAACTGTAGAGCATTTGGAGGAGGTGAAAATATTATGGCTGGAATTTGAACTATGATGAGATGTTGCTGATTTGATGACCTATTCTTGCAGAGGATATCAAGTGTACTGGAGGCATGATTTACTTGTTCAACAAATTCTTTCATGCCTTCATAGCACAGACTGGGGTGCACTATCACCACATTGCTGATCTGAATTTCTCTAGTAGGATCATTAATGGAATTAGTAAAAGTGCTGATTGGAGTCCAGATGGGTTGATCAGGCACATACAACTCCAGAAGAAACAGTGGAACTTGAATCTGTGTAATGCAGTGTTAAGAGAAGTAATAGCTATTGTAAGTTATGTCTGTGTACCTCTTCACTAGTAATAGAATCTAGGGACATGACTTTCTCAATATCAATATTGATACCAATAATATTGCCAAACTCGCCAATTGCATGGTGGTAAATATTCCATTCATCGTTGTAAGGGTCTTTAATAATTCAAACTATATCTCCAATGGTATAGTAGCAGTGTAACTCAGAAAGGGGAACAAAGAATTTCCCATCCTCAAGCAACTGCACAGTAGCTAACTGGTTCTCCTGAGTGACTTCAAGTAACAAACCATATTTGCCCTAATGGATGGCATTATAGACAAGTACATGGTCACTTTCTTTCCAAAACTGTTGGTTAAAACAATCACACATAGCAGACATAAATGGTAGATCCACCATAGATTGTATGTGAAGGGTGATTTGATGGGATGAAGGAGTGGCCAGAGGTCACACTTGAGTATCCACAAGTGATAAGAGGAGCAGTCTGGATACATATCTTTTGCCCTTGTGCTTGTAGCAAGTATGACTGTGAAGTTTGGGGTTATGAAGTACATTTATAGAGCTTCAGGCAAAAGAGACAGCAAGCTCTCTTATCTTGGGCAAGGTTACCATCATTGGGATTGCATCAATATATTGGGTTGTTCAGATATCGTGATGCTACCAACACTTCCATCACTTCAGTATCTCTATTATAAGACAGCATAGCCAACATGACCCTGATATAGTTCATATTTTGAAACTGTATACCAACCGGGCACTGAGGGGATATTAGTTACACCACACAACTATAGCCTTATCTGATCTTCCAATGGCATTATAGACTAGGACTTCACATGAGAGGAATATGATTTGGAAACTATATATAGGAATATTCCAGGATTGGATACATGAACCATATGTATGGTACTGTTGACTTTTCGTGCCCCTAGTAAGTCATTGACAGCTAATGCAATTACAGAATGAGACAATCTTTCCCATTCATGGCTTGTGGTCCTTATGAACCAAGTATCCTTCTTCCAGGCTGGCAAGAAAATATTGATCAGAGGGCAAAGAAAATGATTCACTTCATTAAGTGAGAGTTCTCATGATTCAGGTATTACACCAATCAAATAGATGTTTTTAGCCTTGTATTGCAAACTGGGAGGGAGATTGAGTAACACCATCACAATAGAGCCCACTAATTTCTTCTTTCTGACAGTCTTGTTTCTGTGAGGGTTGAACCAATCCACAGAAAGGCTCTATGCTAGCCTGAGGTCACTTTTTTTCAACCTGTCCATGAAAGGCTTTCTATCAGGATCCATGATTTCAGTGGTGGCTATTCTATTCTTGATGTCCCATAACTGATGCTAATTGTTTACCATCATGCTGTGATCCATGATTGCCTCCATTCTAGGGTGGCTCAATACACCAGCCAAAAAGTTGTTGTAGTCTTGGACAACAAAGAGTTAGATTGAAATGGGAGTTTTTTCTCCTCCAACTCTTATTTTTTTTACCAAAAGCTAACCACACATCTGACTTCCACAATATTTCTGGAAATTACAGTAGTTGGGGTAGACAATATTTTTCCCCCTTTTGACTGGTGGATGCATACAACAGCATCTAAGGCAAGTTATATATGTCTTTGTAATAGATTCCAGATTAAACTTGGTGTGGACAGTACAAATATTGTGGGGAAGGTAATTTTCCAATACTGTTGAAATGATTCTTGGGTGAGTGCTATGTAATTATTGTGTCCTATGTGAAGAAATGGGTGGAGTATTATTATGAAACATGGTCTTCAGGAGAATATTCAAGAGCCTTAGTGTAGTGTTGCATCATGGGCAAGTAACATGTCCAAAGATGTTGAGAATCAATACTATAAACATGGAAAGGAGGATGATTGGATTGGTATTGTAAAGCTCATGGTGGAAGTATCTTTCTATTCAGGGCGTAAATATTTGTCTGATCTGTCAAAATCTTTTACTTTCCTGTCTGAACTGTTTCTGTAGCATGTTTTTGTTGAAATGGATCCTTACTTGTCCTTGATGCAAAAGTTGTACCAACACTTATTATCATTGCAAGAATCTGCCTGATTTTCTCCAGCATTGCAATATGAAGCATCTTATTAGCTTGATTGTTCATGTCCTCTAGTGTCATCAACTTCCATCATATTCCCTTGAGCCATGACTCTTTTGCTTTCACAGCTTCCAATATTTGGCTCTGTTCTCCCTGGGTGCCTAGATATTTACCTAATTCTAGTGCATTTTTTGTGTGAGAATGTAGCTTATAGTCCATTGACAATAACATTGTGAAGTCCTGGTTCTCTGGTAGTGTTGGCATGAATGTGGAACTTGTAAAGTTTGGTTATTCAATGTTGGAAGGTGTAGAAACAGGTCCAACATCCCCCCTCTGCCACTCATGGGAGGGGATTGATATGGCATCTGCATGGTGGTCTATTACTCTATTACTCTTGTATGAATGAGGGGCTCAGAGAAGCATGCTTAACTTGTTTGCCAGATTACCTGACTGGTCTTCTTCCAACCTCATATTATCTGTCGGGGTATTTTTCTTGCTTTGCTTATCATTGGCTCAAAATACACCCAGTTTGAAATAGGCTACTCACTACTGAGTATGGTATTCTGGTTGGACTGTTCCTTTCATGGTTCCTCTTTTCTTCTTTTATAACAGCATTTCTCCCTATCCTGCATATGAAACAGTAGCATATGGGCATGGATGGTTAGATGGTTTTGTGGAATGGAAATGAAACATCAAGATTAACAAGATTATTAAATAGTGAACACAATGGGTTAGATACATCCTTTCATTGTTCAAGAATACAATATCATCTTTGTTCATATAAGGAATGGATTTCTTCCTTGTTCTCTATTAGTACATAGGGCAAGCAAACAAGTACAAGCATTCATAAATAGAATAAGAAGTAAATGGCATACATAATGGAATATGTTCTATTAACAAGTGACATTAAGCTGATGTAGAGAAAAATCTTGTAGTCCAATGGTAGATGATTCATGAGATGCATTCTTGTTAGAGTAGTGGAGTAGATTCTCTCCACTCCTGGTATAGAATATGTTCAGCCTGCTATGGACTATGATTACAATGGTATTCTCCAAATTGTCATAGAATGAAAACATACTTGTGAGGGCAACCAGCTTGTGGGGATAAAAGGCAGCTCTGAGATAATATTCACCAAAACCAACTATAATCAGAGAAGCACACCAGACAATCTTGGTGACCCAGCAAAAAGAAGTCCACATCCTAAATGTATGGAGGCTGGCCTGTGCTCCAGATCAAATAACAGTAGAGTTTATATTCAATAGCAACTTACACTCAGTTAATAGTTTCCTTCCAATTGGCATGCCAAACCAAAACTGCCAGTGGACAATTCCAAATGATCAGCAATGTCTTCAAGTGCCAATCTAACAGCAAGATCAATTGTTGATGCAATCTTATTGGATAGTGTTACATCAATCATATCATAATGATGTGCTAAATTCCTTCTGATATGGTTGGTTCATTGAATCACCTTTTAGATCTCAGCCTTTAGAAAGCAAATATGAATATTGTCAGAATCAGATGGTTGTAACAAAGGTGAGATTATGAATTTCAGCATGATACAAGACATATAGGGTGGGTTACCATTTCGTGAAGGGCTAATACTGAGGGCTCCATTAGTTCTTCAGAGAGACACTCATCACCTTATGCTCCAGAGCCTAGTATAGGCTGTGATTCATTGGAAATCATTATCAGATCAGTAGATTGGAGGAGTGATGGAAAAAAATGGTATAAGTGCCATGCTAGAGTATACTAGAACACAAGTACAGTATGCTTACCTGGCATAAAGAGTTTGGCTGAAAGACAGCCTTGGTGAAGCAGGAATCCACATGTGTCCTTGTAGGTACCTTTGATAAGGAAGATATCATGCAGGTAGAGTAATATGCCAAGTAGACTTGAGCTTTATGTTTTGTGGTTTTGAAAACCTAGAGTTGTCTATGATTGTTATAATATGAATATTTTCAAAAAGTTTTCAGACTTATCATCTTCACATCCTTTATCACATGACCTGTGCACATGATCATGAGAAACATCATCTGACCTGGTCTAGACTTAGTCATGTGACACACCTCATGATTTTAATCTCTGTCTTGCTTCTATTCTTTATCAACTCTCACATTCCTTTTCATCTTGTCATTCACATGTAAACTTCTTTTATCTATCTATATGTAGGAATATCTCTCATGCATAGCATGGTCTGTGTGCACTTCTGTAACATATATAAAGTAGACATTTGTAACTGGAATCCCCAGTCTAATCCACCTTATTCATTTTACATAATTATTACCTTGGTCTCCTGGTCATTGTAGATTGAGCTGTTCAGAAAAGACCCATCTACCCTCTTCTTGAGCCAGTAGTTGTGTATGCTGCAAAGCATCCCCTGAGCCTTGTGGTTTGAGTTGTCATTGCAATAGTTTATAACAGTGATGATAAACCCAAAAATAATGCCTATCATCTAGTTGGAGTTAACAATAGGATCTAAACAAGACATGGAAGAATAAAAATGGTGCACAATATTACCCACAACTGAGGATGATGATAACCATATGATGACTCCATTTCAGACTAGATTGCTCTGATTAGCAAAGTCAAAGACGATTGAAATATATAATATGCTGAAATCATTGATAATGATGAGCCTAAAATAATACCATTCCCCTCCAATCAAGCAAGTCTTGATCCAATTGTGGTTCTTTTGTGCTGCATCAATCAATCATCAAAAATTAATTATGATCAACTCTATACCTTTTATTTGTTTTCTTCAAATGGGGTTTTTTTTTGTCACTTAATCATTTGCATGCATTTCAGTTCAAATACAGGGAAAAATAATACAGTAACTAACTAACTAATAACTAAAATGAGCAGGTAGTAAGTGGATAAGAGGGTAATGGTGATTTGAAAGGCAGAATTACAACTTTGCCATGTGATTAAATAGTGCATGTCAGTAGCTTAAAGCTTCAAAACTCAGCTCTCCAAATGAGGAGAATCATGTAACACAAATTGCTGGACACTATTTATGCTTTTCAAATTCTCATAAACACTCTTTTCTGCTTTCTACCCACTCAACTCACTTATTACCCACTCAACTATTTACTTGCAGAGTAGGTTTCATACTATGTAGCCATACTTCACATTATGTAGTTTTATTTGAAGAACTTAGCTCTGAGAACAAACAGAAGCCATATCAAGGAAAATTTGAAACTGACTACTTGTCTATTTGTCTAATCATACATGTTGTATGTCATTTCATGTATTGTTCTTAATCAAAGTAACATAAAATGGATGGTAGTAAAAAGAAGACAAAAAAGAAGGTACCAAGGTATAATCCAATAATCTTAATAACAATTAACCTTGATGTATGAAGGCTTGATTTGAAGTTATCGAGAGAGAGAGAAATAGTCTCAGAATAGAGTGTTTTTATAGACAGTAACAGTTATGGGCATATAGTGCATCATTTTTAGGCTTGCAATTGTAATCTAACTTTAAGCCAAATTTTGTCATCTTAAGGATATTTCAGCTGCGCATAACAATACCCCTCCATTTATGAGATGTCTAAGTTGAAGTATTTAATTATGTTAGGGAGGTAGGTACTTCTTGCATCTCACATCACATTATATCAAACCATACCATGTATTTTCAATAGGCAACACTATTAGCCCACTATTTCTCATCAAAGCACTTCAGGATGTTAGTACTTGTAGTTCATTGCAATACTGGATTGATATTGACCCATGTTAACTGACAGGTGCTAGTCATACTTGTGGAGGCATCCTTTCTTTGCTTTCAAACTATATTGTTTGCTATAAGTCTCTTCCTGTATTATTATTAATTGCAATCTTCATGCAATTCTTCCTTAAGGAAAGCATTGAGACAGAAACTAAGTGTAAGGATATAATACCCCCTATAGATGAATCATCCAGCAAGCACTCTTCCAAAGATCTTCCTGAACAAGAACTAGTATTGAATAACATGAAAAACTCCCTTCTCTTATCTATTCTGGTAAATTTTCAAATATATTTCAGAATCTTAAACAGAAGAGGGATATGGATACAGTTACAGACTATGATCATAATACTAAATGTCAACTCTTTAATGACAAAAGCAAGGACTCTAATGTTCCCGCCACTAGGGCATTAAGTGCTACCCCATCTTGTATGATGAAACAGAAGCAGGAGCTTACAGCTGTTGAAAGCTTTCCTGTGAAGTGTATTTGTCTCACCAAAAATACACCAGTTCCTGCTGTTCATATGAGTGCTGTGGTCATCATAGGTCTATCATCATAGCTTAATCATATCTTAGCATCTGAAGTAGAAGAGGAATGATGCTGACAATGGTCTGGATTCACCACTGGCAAAGCAGTAGTAGATCTTTGTAAGTTTAACTTCTGACTTTTGCACTGATACTTTCCTAAGCCATTTGCTACAGACACCAACCTTACACAACATTCCAAATGATACAAATTGATTGGTTGAAGTTCAAATCCATGTTCCAGTGAGTTGAAGTCACCTTGATCTCTGAATCAGCTGGTTCTTATTTGTTTGTAGTCAGTCCTCATTCTTTCAAATGAGTTATTTCATGAAATTGTCTTCTTTCTTGACTTTATGAGCTTGTGGACCTGCACACAAATCTGCTTGATGTTGAAAGATATAGCTGGCCTGTATTATCTGGTGGCATGCAACTTCACATTGAATGCCAGAGATTTTTGGATCACTGTCAATCAGACCAATTACAAACCACTTCTTGTGTGGAGGCACATGGATACCTTTATCATCCCCAAAAACATCTATTGTTCCTTCCTTGGCTCCCAGGACTATCACCTTCAAACTTTGAATATCTTTTTCCACTTGCCCCAATGTGTCAACATATCCATGGTCCATCTATCATATTATGACACTATATCATCTATCCCTCTTGTAACTCTTCTTGAGGCCCTTCAGGAATCTGTATCATCTACCTTTCTTGCATCCATGTTGTTATGACTTTATTGCAAATGACAGACCACAAGGCTCAGAACCACCTTTCAGTGTACACAACTACTGGCTCAGTGAAGAGGAGGGGGATCTTTTCTATTTAACTCAATTTACAGTGGCCAAAAGATCAGAGTGATGACTATTGGGGTAAACAAGTGGATTTGACTGGGAATTCCAGTTTCAAAGTATCTACTTATACATGTTATAGGCATGTGCACAGACCATGCTATGCATGAGAGGAACTACCATGAATAGACTGATGAAAAAAGCAACAGTGGGAAATAGATAACAGAGATTAAAAGGAGCTGTGTGAGAAGATCAGAAATTAAAGTGGCATGATTACCATGAGATATGACATCCTTAGCTCTAGGCCTAGTCATGTCATGGTTTACCACAGTCACATGCACAGATCATGTGACTGAAAAGTGAAAAGTGTTTAAGTCCAAAATTTTTGAAAATAGTCATATTATAACACATGTCTCTTGCAACTCTCTTCAAGGGCATTCAGGCATTTGGGTGTCAGACACTTTTCTATAGTGGGAGCTCTGCCCAGTCACACATTACTTCTCTACCAAAGGTTACTTGAATAGTTACTAGGTAGCTTGAATCCTTTTTGGTGGATTCTCCCACTGTTTTTTCCCCATCAGTCATTTCTTTCACCATGTCTACGCTTCAAAGTTCACCATTGAGTGAACTGGTCTTGCAAGGTGCTGGGTTCAACCCCTCTACTTGGAGCAAGTTACTTTATATCCTGAATTTATCATAATTATGGATTTTTGAAGTTAATTGGCAGTGTTTTTCTGAGGCTCTTTTGACCTTTCTACAATGCCATCAATGTGTAGAAAGCTTAGGGATTTCATTGTATGGTGAACTGGAGGAAATGTGATCTTTTCAGAGGCTGTGCTCTTCGGTAGCCCTACCATCATTACACAATGTTGGCAGCCCAACTGACTATATGAAGCTGCTAACACAACATCTCAAACATTCCAATACAATAACTATTTTTTCACTTGATCTAAGCAACTTCAAATCCAATATATATCAAATTTTGAGGGTATTTGATTGTACTAAACATCTCACCTTTTAACAGGGATTATCTATTTACTTCTATCAAACCACTAGTATAGTTGTCCTAGTGACTGGGCTACTCTTGCCAAAATTCAAAGCATACAGATGTGCTGTCAAATGACTCAGAATCTCTTGCACTTCTGACTGTATAACAGGTCCTGCTAGAAATGTTCTGGTGCATGCCAACTTAAACAAAGAGACTGATATTAGGCTGACTTGCACCACAGAGCTAGTGTATATTGTGGCTTGCAGCCTTTCCTGGACTGAAGATTTTAATATTAGTGCCAGGCTGAAAGCACAGCTTGGACATGGAAAATGAGATTTAGGATAGTTTCATCAGAAACACAATTCATTCCAATGATCTGAAAACAACAATGTCAATGTAAATAAATCTGTAATACCCTTTCTAATTGCCTGATGTATAAATTCCTGCTGATGTCTAACATACTGTGTCAGTTGTCATTTCATTGATATCAATTCACAAGCAGGAGACAAGACTTGATCTCAAATGAAATGAGAGAATAAACTACTAGCATACTCAAAGTCCTCCTACTGAGTGGCATCAGGGAACACTGACAACAGATCAAGCTCCTTTCACATCTCTTGCAGGACATGATTGAATGATCATGGACAGGTAGGTACCTCATACCATTTACAACCATCATATATAATGCCCCCACTTTGTCCAGGTCAGTGATGCTCAGTGTGGAGTTGCTGAGATTAAACTCCCAGAGTGGGACACTAGCACATATTCACAAGCAAATTCATACTCTGATAAATGTTTTTTCCTATAAATAGAATTGTGACATAGTTATAATATGTCCTCTAAAATGACAATGGTAATATTTTGCAAATGCCATGTGCAAAATCTTGAATTTATGTAGATGTTTATCTGCTTCTTTTGCAGAACTTACCAAATTTCCAAAATTGGTTACAATAACAAAGTATTGGCCAGATCTAGCACATGACCAAACTATTTTAGCAGGTAATTTCTATCATAATATCCTTAATGTTGTTCATAAAAGATATGGAATATGAATTTGCCAATATGTCAATACAATAGATTGAAATTTATTGTTTTTATCTTTTGATTCTCTATTTGGCAGTTAAACCTATGCACAGAGGTGAAAATTGTTTGTGGATATGAACTAACTCTGTTCCATGGGCTTATTCAATGTTGTCTCAGATGTTAGACTTGTTTTCTGCCATTTCATTGACTCTGGCAATAAATCTTGCCCCAAATACTATACTTAGGGCTAGTATACTTAGAGGGTACACTAGGGATCTCTTAGCCTTTGCTGGCTTGGCATTGCTCAACACAGTCCTTGTTGAACCCTAATACACTACAACTTTAGCAAGGCTTTGGATATAGCTTTCCACACTCTTTCCTCTCTCTCCTGTTACAACTTTTCCTTTTCTTTGTACTTCTCTTTCGTCTCTGCTCAATCCATGTACTACCATCCATTCTAGGACCATGCTCATGTCCTTAAACTGACTGCAACTCCGGTTGGTGACTAGCCAGCTAACGGTCTCTGCCAACTCGTCCACAGCCTCTGTTAGCTAGAGGTCGCGTCCTCATTTCCCTTATTACCACGTCCCAGTTCTCGGACATTTCACTTTGCCATACGACATATCCTTAGAACACCCACTGGACTTTATTCCTTTTCTCCACCTCGGGCTTCTTCGACTGCCTCCATACCCGTGGCGCTTCCACTTACTATTTCTAAACTAGCGATTCTCCCACGATGCATTGGCCGCATATTCTGCTCTTCATTTACACGTCCTTCCTTTTCGGGCTTCCTTCAGATTGCTTTGGTTATAACTATGATCTCGAGTACCACCTAGATTCTTAGTTTAGACCTCCTTCAAGCTACCTTGTATCTCGTCGCCGCCTAGCAATCTATTTGCTTCTCTCATCTTACTCACCCTGCAATTAGGAAACCCCTAGATCGCTTCTTCAATCGGCTTGTCCTTTGACTTGCCAATACCTTGTCCACCATTGGAGGAATCCCCACAATGGAAGTACTGCGTGTCGGATCCAACCCGACTACTTTGATCGGTTCGCCTCACGCTTACTAATATCCTCAAGGAATCTCCTCGACCCCTGCTGACGGAGGAATCCCCACGTCAGAGCCTCATCAAATAATACAACAAGTATCTGGCAGATAAAAAAGTTGGTGTTTACATAACAACTCAAGGGAAAATCAGTGATATTACTCAAATACTCAAAGGAGTTGAAAAAGAGCTATATATTGTGATTCTAACAACAACACAATGCTGATTTTGCATTAAGCTTCTTAATTTTAGGTCATGTACTGGTATCAAAACACTTCTTTATGTAACATGTGGCTCCACCAATCTTCCACCCCATGAAGTTGCCTTTGAAACCAAAGGAGTCAAAGACTTCATGGAAAATATGATTGGTATGGATATGTTTGATTTTGTCAGTAAAATGGAAGGACTTGCGATTCAGGGTGTATATGGTGAGTAACTTGTATATGTTGGCATACATATGGACAACTAACTTTGTTCTATTCAGGTGCTGTGAGTAACCACCAACAAGGTGTTTCACACATCTGAGGTGCTATTTACAAGCTGATCAATAAGAAACTCCATAAGTAATCAAAAGCAGCAATGTTGTTGTGTCAACATATCACATATGCTCCAACAGAGGCACTAAGTGATTTTATACATGTTGTAATTCCAACAGTCCTTCCAAGCAATCAAAGAAGATTAAAAGTAATCCAGTAGTCCACAAAGAAGATGACAATTGAAGCAGCATAGAATCAGCTCCAGCTTCTAACAATGTATCTACATCATCAGTTCCAAGTTCATCAGCAAGCATGGATGACACACCTGCAGCAAATGTTGCAGAGGATAGCATGAATGTTACAAAAGGCAGCAATGCAACAGCAACAATCTGATCTGTTGGGGATGGACAGAGTTCTAGCAATATAGGTATAAGCAGCTTGGTTGTGGAGGGACAAACTGGATAGGAACATACTGCCAACAATAGGGCTAATGAGATAGCTGGAGTGAATAGAAGCAATGACCCTATGACTAGACAGGGATATGCTGCCAGCAATGGGGCTGATGAGACAGCCAGAGCAAATGGAAGCAATGATCCTATGGAAGACATGACTGACAGTGTAGCCAATTTTGATGGAATATCAGCTTCACTCTACTAGATATATTCAGGATATATTGCTTATATTTTGGGCCCCAAAATTAATGTTTTCAGATGTGGGAGATTTTTTTTTTTCCTTGATATGTCAAAATTGCATGATGCTGGTGATGAACAGGTTGGACAGGGTTTTGACATATGAGGTTCATTTATATATGACATGTAACTTATGTCACCTATCAAGATGGCATAAACACAGTTGACAGGGATCTAAGCACTCACTCTATATATGTGTTCTCATTCCATAATTATATTGATGATTGGTGAATGTCAACGACCAATGCAAGTTACAGTCTCGAGTGAGCCAATCATTGACCATTGAAGCATAAGCAGCCTGAGTCAGGGCACAAGTATACACTATATGTGCATTCACTACAAAATTGATACCAATCTGCTATAAGTCAGCCATAGCTCTATTCTGTTTGATCTGGCAAAGTTTAAACAATTGTGAGGCAATTGCATTGGCAGTTCCATTGATAAAAAAAACATATAAAAAACTAGGCACTAATCTACTACATTGTGTAAAAAGTTGGCCATTGCCTGAAGGCTGGCCATATCCTCCTTATCATCAACAATGTCATCATCACCAGGATCATTGATATATATACAAAATAGGTCATCAAGCTCACTAACAAACCCTGCAGACCCTAAAGTGCGCTTGTTAGAAACATGGAAACTTGAAAAGAAAACAATACCTATCATTGGCCTGTCATCATGGAGCACTGTTGTGGCAACATCATTGTGCATGTCAGGGAAAAGATCTTCCTTCACATTATTGCCTGTGGCATCTAGGGCCAGTTCTTTTTCAGTTTCATCACATTGGCCAGGTGATGACTATTCAGTGAGATGTAGTCCAATGATTCCCAATATTTTTTGCATGTGATCTAGGCAATATAGATGGAGTCAATTGACAGCAGATTGCAAAAGGTAAAGACAATAAAGTTGAATTGCAAGATGTTGGTCTGTTTCCATGTGCTCCATAATAATGGCAAATATTTGCATCTCCTCATCATAGATCACAGCTTGTAAACAATGGATTTCAACATTTAAGCAAACAATTTCTTCCTTGGCATGACAAAGTTTGAAAAACTTAGCTATTGCCTTGTATATAGCTGGTCTAGTTTACTTTTGCTCCTAGAGGTTGAACTCACTAAGGATCAGATGTTTTGTGATATCTTTCCATGATATAGTTGAACATGGTGGGTTCAACACTGCTGCTTGAATATTGTACTGAGTAATGGCTTTGTGAATCACTTTAAATTGTTGTTGGAGTGCCTTACTGGTTTGCTGGCAGAGCTTATAGCCTGTTAAACAATGTCATCTGGAATGCCCATTAAAAATATATTGAAGCTTACAGTACTTACTAGTATTCAACAATAAGAACTTGGTCAGTTCAAGAAGTTGCATGACAACCAACCACTCCAACTCACCAAGTGCTTTGTGATACAGTCTAAGCCTGGCTTCCTCCTTGTAAAGGTTGTACTTGTTACCACTGATTGTCCACAGTGAGTCTAGGCAAAGCTAAGCCTGGAGGTGTGCCAGCAGGGTTGCTATATTTTGCATTTTTGTAAAGATGAGCTCACATTCAATCTGTGCAGTTCTTAAAGCCAGTGTAGCAGTAGTGGGATCGACATGACTCCAGTGTGCACTGCATTGCTTTTGGAGCAAGCAGCTGACCATTCCACTCTGACAGCACATTATAGCAGTATTAGATAAGACCTTATATAAATGAGAAGTAATACATACAGCTATGCCTGGAACTCATCAAGAACCTGAACATATTGAACACAAAGTTGTTTACATGGTGGAGGTTGCTGGATAGAGTTAAAATAAGCAAGTTCCACAGACAAAAAGTGTTGGAAGTCCTTATTGCTAAGGTTCAAGGCTGGTTTGAGAATTGTAAGCTCAGTGCTTAATGAGTGAACAGTCTCTATCACCTCCCTGTAGTGATTTTGAATAAAGTGTGCTAACAGACAAAATTAGAAGCAACAAAGAACATTGAATTACAGTGGTTTCCAAAAGTATGTGGAAAACAGATTTTCAAAAGTTGCACCTCAGAGACAGCTAGGCAAGGATCCTGGAAGTGGCTGACTATGTAGCCTGTAGCTGAATAAGTGTGGTTGGTTTTGCTTGTTGCAACCATGCCTGGGTGCCACCATGTTGTATCTCCCAACATCAAAGCCCACATCCTCCTCTTATATTATGATAACTATGGTGTCCAACAGATCTGTCACTACTGGATGTCAAGAAGTCACTTGTTTACAAAATGCTTTCTTTCTATTCAAGATATGAAACTGTAACCAACCCATGCAAATACTTTTGTGCTACCAGACACCCTTGAGTACTCACCTTATTGGATGTTACTTTTATCTCTACCATTATTTGGCATCAGAAAACCATTTACCTTGATGAACTTCAAAGCTTCCTTTGGGCTAAGCATCATAAATATGCTACATTCTCTACACTTCTTTGAATACTCAAGCAGCTGTCAATTACTCAAAAGATCATTTCCTCTTCTGCCATGGAGAGGAACAAGATGACATGTGCACTTTATATGAACTGCATTGCTATGGAAGTGCTGGATTCAAATATGCTTGTATTCATTGATAAAGCTGCAAAAGACAAATAAACATCCTTTCACCAATGCAGGCAGTCAATGAGAGGAGCTCGTTGCTGTGTCAAGACATGCTTTGTGCATGGCATAAGATACTCTATCTTTCCTACATCACTCTCAATGGCATCATTGCATACAACATTGTTGAGGGACTGGTTGATGATAAGCACTTTTTGTGTTTTTTGAAAGAACATATGATGTGTCAATTATGATCCTACATGTATTTTTATTGATGCATTCTCAGTACAGATGCCCTTTACCAACCCATATCCTGGTCCCTGCAGTGTACTTGTTATGGACAATTGCCACATCCACAAAAGTGAAAAAATCCATGCACTAATTGAAAACATGAATTATACATCATTAATATCTCGTTCTTCATGTACTAACTACTACCAGTTTGCAAACTCATTTACCTGCCTCCTTACTCCCCTGATTACAATCCAATTGATCAAGCATTTTCCACAATCAAGGCACATTTGCAGTGCCACTATGATGACTTCTCAATGACTATGATCAATTGTGCTTGTCAGAACATCACCCCTGATAAGGCAGAAGGTTATTTTAGAGCATTAGGTTACATTGTGTAGTGTATCATATTGTCCATTGTGTTGTCCATCATACTGTCCATCATATTATTCATCATATTGTGTTGTCTGCATTATATTGCATCATATCATATTAACTGTCTTCATTTATCCACAATAGCAATAGATATGTGATGGCAAACACACCACTAATGAAGTAAATACAACTGCTAGCCAAGCGATGTAAAGAAGAGAAGTTATCCTCCCCATCCTTCTCAGCATACTCACAAACAATGTATCTCTTTCAAATGGGGAGTCAAATACTGTGATCTATTGATTGGTATCAGAGATCATACTCCCTTGGCACATCCTCATTTCCAGGAATTATCAGAGATGCAGTAAAATGACAGCAACTGCCATTGTAATACTTCTTCTTATATGCAATCCTTTTCTAGAATGGGTGAATAGGTGACTTCAATTTGTCTGCTAAGCTCTGACCAGTATCACTGCACTTTCACTTCACATTAGAGCCATTCCACCAGACCATACTTCCCTTTTTCAGATGGATTATGTTGCCAGTTGAAATCCTTTCCTTCAAAAGAATCTTGTTGTCAATTTTGATGAAAATATTAGGGCCAATGTGTTGTGCAGCAAGCTTCTGCTTGTATACAGCAGCATTAGAAATGCTGAGGTTGATTTTAGCATATTGGAGAAAGTGTGAGAGCTGGAATGGGAATGGAAAAGGAGGTGGGTTTGGTGGTCTTTCTGAGACATGACAAATGAGGGTAGTTGGAGCCTGAGTGAATGGACTATGGGACCCAGATTGAGGAACTGGAGTGGCTAAAGTGGACGACTGAGGAAGTAGGCCAGAATTGATTAGCATCTGAAGAAGAAAAACTGAGGTAAGCAAGTTGATATCCAGCATGGGACTCAGAGGTGGTATGGGCTGTGTAGAACTCTTGGGTATACTGTGTAACATTACAAAATCCATACCAAAGTGTGCACCTAGTCAAGTAACATGGCAGGAGTGAGCTGGATGGCGATGCCTGATGGTCCAATATATATAAAGTTGTTGTCATTGTTATTCTTGTACTTTTTCATTAGTTTCATGCACCATTAAGCAAGGCACATGTCAAGATCTGATACCGTTTGGAATGGGATCTTGATCTTAGTTGAGATCATGTTGTCCAAATTGGCTGATTCCTCATCACTGGAGTCACTGTTAGCTAGATATGATGGAAGTTTTTTGATGTACTTTATGTTAACAAGTATCTTTGTTGTGCCACAGTTGCCAGTAGTGTCAACAATTCTTTCGACCATCTCCTTGTAGTTTGACTCATTGTCAACATCCATTGCCTCATTTGTGCACTGGCTAGAAATTTTTTCATCAGATTGGGCAATTGAAAATGTTGGGAAGTCTTACCTCTTCATTTTTGGGATAATATACTTGAATAAAAACCACTGCTTGCTGGAGTCCTTGTACTGGGTTTTTCCATACTTCTCAAAAATACTTTCCAGGAATTCAATGTAGTTAGCTTTGTCAAGTGAAAAAGTAGTTGTTTGGTTTTTATGGATTTTTCTAGTTACTTGGAAACAGTTTTGCCCCATCTGAATGGCTGTTTGAGCATGGAGTAGATGGTGAAGACTATTGCAAAGGCATATTGCCTATTTGCAAAAGCAGCTTCTGGTTGCTTGGACATGCAATCAACATATGTATAGGCTCATTGAGTATGACTTCTTCATTATTGTATTGGTAGCAGTATCCATTACCACCCAAATTTGTTTTCTCCTTTCCCCAAATCCTTCAGTGGCATATATGACATCCCCCCATTCCAATACAATCCCACTATTGTATATGCTGTTGATGTCCCCAGCATCATTGGTGCCTTCACCTACTCCACCTAGCATCAAGGACTATATATTATAATATGAACATTTTAAAAAAATTTTAGACTTAACCTTTCACATCCATTATCACATGACCTGTATGTGATTGTGAGAAACAGCACATGATTTGGTTTAGACCTAGTCATGTGACATGTCTTATGATTTTCATCTCTGTTGTCTTCTATTCTTTATTAATTCTCATATTCATTTCTGTCCTTGTATTCACATGTATGCTTCTTTACTTTATCTATATCTAGTAATTACTTTCACACATAGCATGGTCTGTGTACTTTCCTGTAACATATAAAGGTAAATACTTTATGACTGAATAACTCAATCTAATCCACTTTGTTCGCCTTACATAGTCATTGCCTGGGTCTTATGGCCCTTGTAGACTGAGTTGTTTGGAAAGGACCCACATATCCTCTATCTCTATTGAGCCAGGAGTCATGTACCCTGCAAATTGTCTGAGCCTTGTGGATTTTTCATTGTCCTTCATAATAAGATTCATAACACTTGGATTAGACTGCTATACACAACACTTGAGTCCTAGAGCTAAGGAAACAAGAGTTATCACCACTTGATGGTGATGAGACTGGCACTTACTCCATGCTATTTTATATGGTTGTCTGTTGTCTAAATACAGATAATATTGCTTTTGAATATAGTACAGTAGTCTCTGTCATTTGCTAAGATCAAGCAGTTCATGTGTTACTATGCTGGTGTGACTAGATTCATATGAATACCTACAGTATAATATCACATCTAACGCAGATAGTATTTCCATTGCTATAGCCAAGTGTTTCCAGTTCCTTTATGTATTCTCATTTTGGTTTATACAATAGATCACTGCAGCCACCTTTGGAATTGTTTTCAGAGAAGAAGATATTACCTCCAATCTAAGAATTACTTTTTATGTCAGCAAGTTTGTAGGATACCCAAAGTGTGGTTGGAAAAGTCTGTATAGTAAGCAACTGAAAGAAAATTTCAAGATTCCATCCTAATCCCACTTCCAAAAGGTCTATTGGCCTTCTTACTACAAGCAACAAACCTCTCATCACACTCCCACCTTTGCACTCTATGGTATTCTTCACTTTCACTCATATCTTTGCTCCTCCTTCCTTCTCAAATTCATAGTCAAGTACATATGTCTCACTTAGTTGACCTTGATGACCTTATCATCCAATAAATGAGATGATGATAGATCTACCTGCCATTTTTGGTGGGTCAATTAAGGTTGTGGGTTGATGTACAAACTTGGAAGTCCAGCAAGCTCCATTACATAGCAGTCCTTTTCCAATTCAAAAAGAAGGCTAATGGATTCACCCAAATCACCCTTGAGAGGTATCTTGATGACAAGTTAAGAATGCCAATGGAGTTGTCACTGGCATAAAAGAAGATTCAGCTTGGCCTGGTTGGTCTACCCTCCAAAAAGAAGTAAAGGAGTACTTGTGAATTGACATTCTTTGCCATAAGTTACTTTGGAAGTTAGAGGCTCTCTAACAAAATGGACATTCCATCAATCTCTTCCTTCAAAGGTTTGAGGTCTTGAAGAAGGAGGCAGATATCGAGAACTATTACTTAGTCACACTCCTCAAAAAGGCAGTTGAGTTCCAGATCTATGAAAGGGTCAAATTGAATTATCCTGGAATGGATTTTGAATTTAATAATGTCCAAGAAAACTACCAAGCAATTGGTAGAGTTTTTGAGCAGATAATGATAGAGTGAGATTCATATCAAAACTCCCATTTCATTTCCTGCCAACAAGGTCAAGATCCTTATTTGCTTCTGTCCAATCTCCTCACCCCTCAATGTCTGCAATTCACAGCTACTGGAGTACAGCCAGGCTGAGCTGCCCCAATAGAGATAGGAGTACAGCAGGCTGCTTTGTCTTCTTGTCCTGTCATGAGAACTTGTTTTCTCTGCAATCTTCTGGGATACATTAAACCTAACTGTCCCAAAAACCTGTACCAATGACCTTCACATCCACTGCAATAACAGCAACAAGTAGTATGATACTATAATCAGGGTACTTACATACCCACAGCAGAAAATGAGTATGCCTCTTTTTACCCATAGGTGCAGGTCACCCAACATTACATGAATTATCCCCTCTCCATTCTTCTAGTTATAGCACTGGTAGTAGCAACAGCTGAATAAAGAAGCTTTATCTCAGAAAAGGCTAAAGTGTTTTATCATAACAAATTTAAAGTCAAAGCTAAGCAATGCACAGCCAAAGCTTTAAAAGGACACAGCATGTGAGAGAAGAGGGTTCTCCCATGCCTGAACAATTTTCTTGTATGGATAGTGATTTTTCTATTTTCTATTTGTTTTCTATATTATGTAGTTTGTTTGCTTCCTCTGTAAGGGCATTTTAATCAAGTCCAGCTCTGGAGTCAAATAATAATCTGCTTAATTCCCTGCAAAAACAACAAAAAATATCTTCTATTTATAAACTCCTTTGTATTATGACCTCTATGTATTATGCAACAACCTTATCATTTGGCAGAGAGTTCTTACTTGAAATGGTCGCACATTGTTAGTGTAATGGTTAATGGAAATGCCATAAGTTTAAAGCTCTCTTAGACTCAGGGGCTATTCATACTTTCATTAATTACAATTATGTACTATGCCATGGTATCTCTTTCTTTACTCTCAATAATTTGATGAAGATACATAATCCTAATTGTAGAAGTTGCTGGACATTATGAAATCATAGATGCTTATATTTCTAAACTAGGCACTCATTGTATGATTATCAGATATAACTGGCTATTTTACCATAACTCCGAGATTAACTGAATTCAAAAAACAACTTTCTTTCCATGATATACTCAGTATTGTACAATCATGGAGGCTGGCTTTTCTACTTCTAATTATTTTGGGCCAGATCCTGCACACCTTTGTACAATAGAAAAAGGGCTAAAGAAACAGGTACCTGAAATTTATTATGAGTTTTTTAAGGTTTTTTCAGAACAAGAATCTATCAGAATGCTGGTTTAAAAGCTTTGGAATCATGTCATAAATCTCAAGCCAGACTTTGTTCTGAGAAAAAATCAAGTAATTCTCATCTTGAATGTGGAAATAGATGAAGTTCATGCATTCATAGATAAGGAACTCAAAAAAAAAAATATTATGTCCTCCAAATTGCTATAAATCTCTCTTGTCTTTTTTATTCCAAAAAAAGATGGTGGGAAGAGAATGGTCATCAACTACTGTTATCTTAATGAAGATACCATCAACAATTCCTATCTGCTTCTCTTGATCCTACAATTAATTGATTGGCTGAAAAATGCTGACATGTTTATGGCCCTTAATTTACATTGGAGGTACAATAACATGTAGATCAAGAAAGGTAATGAATGGAAAGGTGTCTTCATTACTATAATTGGTGCTTATGAGCCTATAGTAATATATTTCAGAATGACTAATTCTTCCCCTACCTTCCAACAAATGATAAACAATATATTTAACAATATGTATGTAGTAGTCATTATTTACATTGACAGTTATATGATATTTATGTTGAAGGAAACTTGAGAAAAGCATGAAGAGGTAGTAAAAGAGGTCCTACAGTGACTCACAAAATTGTCCCAATGTTTTGCATATTTTGATTGTTTATGGAATATATCTAGAACACAAACAGATATAAACAAAGTGTTGGTGTATGAATGGAGCTACCCACCCTGGGCCATGTGCCCAAAAAGGAATTATGTAATTTGGATCAGTAACCATGGAGATATATGCAATTCAAAACTGATACTTATTGGGACAATTATGTGAGTGTGTCTCAAAAATATAGTAAATGTAGTTTCAGTAC
>JBBPQZ010000105.1:0-26271 GCA_038092795.1 Boletus rubissimus
TGGAGTATTTGGTACATTGGAAAGGTTATGATGAAATTGATCGTACATGGGAATCCACCAACATCATCAACACTGCCCCTTTGGCAGTTGCCAATTTCCACAAGTCTAACCCTTCTGCTCCTCGCAAACTCCGTGGACTCACGGCTTCTTCTTTCGCCTCTCTCTTTTCTCCTTTCGAGAACTTTACAATAGCCGAACCAACCATGACTTGCCTGGAATTTGAGTCATAAAAAGGGGGTAGTGTTATAATATGAACATTTTCAAACATTTTTGAACTTGTACTCTTTCCTTTTCCAGTCACGTGATCTGTGCATGTGATTGTGGTAACCCTCACATGACCAGGTCTAGAGCCAATGACATCATACCATGAGGTGACTGCACCTTTTTAATTTCCACTCTTCTCACACAGCCCCTTTAATTTCCGTTATCTCTCTCTCACGATCGTGCAACCACTTAGTCTATTTATGGTAATCCATCCCATGCATAGCATGGTCTGTGCGTGCGCCTGTAACATATATAAAGTAGTACTTTGCGACTGGAATCCCCAGTCTAATCCATTTTGTTTACCATAATAGTCATTGCCCTGGTCCTCTGGCCATTGTAGACTGTGTTGAATGGAGAGGACCCACATACCCTTATCTTTGAGCCAGGAATTGTGTATCCTGCGAGCATCGTCCGAGCCTTGTGGAAGTGATCAGATGCTTCGGCGGTAGTTTATAACAGTCCCATCTTTTTATTTTTTTGTTATATATCCACTTCCGATCCATTTGCTGTCTTTTATGTGGGTCAAATTTTTGTTGAACTTTGTTCATCACAATATGAGTATCTCAATTTCTTAGGCTAAATTCTATGTTAATGAAATATATTAGTGCAATTCCTTCTATTTCTTCTGAGTGGACATGGACTGCTGGCCATTAGATTAAATGTGATCAATGTGTTCCTGACCCATCTCCCTTCTGTTGTCATCCCCTCTCTGCTGCTTCAATGGCTTCAAATATATTCAATGTTTAGATTGTAAGTGGCCATGGTTTTTATAATATTCTATTGTTAAAAATAAAATAAAATTCCAGAATCACCCTTCTATGCCTATATATCAATATCCAGGCATGCCACATCATCAGATTGAATATCTTCATGTTCAGAGAATGCAATGCTTGTGCTCTCCTACTCTATCTTTCATTCAACATCATCCTTCTTCACTATTACCTTCTTTTCCACTTTCTGCTTCTCTATCTTTCCCTCACCCTCCACAACCTCAAAGAGTGGACTATACTACAAGATTGATGCAGGACTTTAATTCTGATTATCAAAGGTGCTATTCTAAATGTTTCAATCATGTCTCCATCTTTCATTCTGCCAACACACATGCTGGTCCTATGCATTCTCTTTCCATTTCACATCAGAATGTTATCAATTTTCAGCATGAGGCAGATCAGCAAGCTCAGGCTGAGCAACATTTACAGCATTAGAGACAAATAAAGCAACAGCAGCAACAGACTTTGCTTCAAAGACAATAGGAGCATTAGAGATATTTGAAGTATCAAAGATTTTTGGAGCAGCAGAGACATTTGGAGCAGCAGAGACAAACTCAGCTTCAAAGGAAAATGGAAATGCAGGCCCAACAGAAGCAACAGGAGCAGATACAACTTTAGCATAAGCTGCTGCATCAGTGGCAATTGGAGCAACATCAGCTGGCTATATTACAGCAATATATAGAACATCAAAAACAATTGCAAGAGAATCAACAAGCATTACAGAAGCTGTAGAATCAGAAGCAAAATTAAATTCAACAAGTACAATAGCTCTCTTAGGCCTTGCTTTTCCAAGCTCTTAGTGAACATAGTGATTGCTTAGCAGAACATTATCAGCAGGACCAACACAGGCAGCAGCAGCAACTACTCCAATATGATCTTGATCCTGGCTCTTCTTCTATTTCTAGCTCTTTTACATCCAGAGCTTCTACCCTAGATCCCACTCCCAATGATCCTCAATCATCTGCATCTAGGAGTTCATTACAAAGACCAGCTACAAAACCACCATCCTTACCTCAATTATCCCTAGAAGTTCATCATAAAGACCAGCTACAAGTCCACTATTCCCACCTCCCCCATCCAATCCTAATTTTTCTGATTTATTCAGCTCAAGTTCTAGTAATTCTGAAAATAGTGGTAATAGTAATCCACAGCCTGCACCTATACTACATATTCCACCTGGTGGTAGGCCATATCAAAAGCCAATTCAGATTTATTCTTTTGGATTCATGAACATTCAATGTCCTAATTGTCATGCCCTATATTTTATCTTTGAAAAGCTTTCCAACTCTGAAGTTCACAATCCTTACTTTGACATATGCTGTCTTCAAGGCCAGGTTAATCTTCCTCACATTTAACAGTGGCCACAGAATCTTCAAGATCTCTTTGATGATCTACAGGATCATATTGAGTTCAAAAAGAAGATTCATCAGTATAATAATGCTTTGGCATTCACTTCTGTTGGTGTTGGCATCAATAATCAAACTGTTCAAGGATCTGGTCCAGCATCTTTTTATGTTCATGGTGCACTTCACCATCTTATGTAAGCTCTTATGCCAGCAGAGAAAGTAGAACCCTTTTATGCTTAGCTCTATATCTATAATCTGCAAGAGGCAAATGATAGGGGTGTTCAACACAATTCTCTTCTCAATCCTAAAATCCTACTAGATTTTTCCACAAACTTGAGTGCATTACATCCATATGCTGACTATATGTTATAACCTATCCACAAACAACAAATTCACAAGACTCAGGGGCTATTTTGCAGGCTACACAAGTCCTGACTAAATGAATCAGATGGGGGTAAAAGCCTTAGTCCAAACAATGCAGTCTACAACAACCAGAAGGCCAAGGTAATAACTATTGCAGTGAACAAAGTGGATTAGACTGGGAATTCCAGTTGCAAAGTATCTACCTTATATATTTTACAGGCACAAGCACAGACTATGCTATGTATGAGAGGAACTACTACATATAGATAAATAGAAGAAGCATAATGTGTGAAGTAATAGATGGAAATGAATGTTGGAATAGATAAGGTATAAAAGTAATCAGAGATTAAAACCATGAGGTGTGTTATGTGACTAAGTCTAGATCTAGATCATGTGATTTCTCACAATCACATGTACAAGGTCACATGATTTTGAAAGTAAAAGGAACAAGTCTAAAATTTTTGAAAATATTTATTCACTACCCTCTTTTTAAGACTCAAATTCCAGGTGAGTCATGAAAGAAACAGTAGACATGAAGTTTTCATAGAAAGAGAAAATAGAGGGGAAGTCCAAAACAGTGAGTTCACAATGTTTACAAGAAGCAAAAGAATTCTTTTTGTGGAACTTGGCAACTGCTAGTGGCACAGTGTTAATTATATCTGATGATTTCCAGATATGATCAGTCTCATCATACCCCTTCCAATGCACCAGATATTCTAGCTTCTAATTTTTTTAAATAGGATGAGACAATATAATCTACCTTGAATTGCTCTTCTCCCTCTTGATCTATCTCAATTGTATGGGGGTGGACTTTAGGTTGTTTAAGTAAGGTTTCCAAATAAGGTTTGACACAAGATATGTTAACTGTGGGATAAATATACATGGTTTTAGGAAGTTTGAGTGTAATGGCATTTGGAAGGACCATGGTGATTGTATAGAATCCAATCCATTTTTTGGTTAGCATTTTGGCTGCGTAGGGAAGCTTTAATTTATCTGTGGATAACCAGACTTGCTGGCCAATAGAATACTCTGGTGCTTCTAATTGGCTTTTCTCCATGGAAGCTATCATCTTTTCTCTAGTTCTTTCCAACACCACTTCTATTTTCTTGTGAGAACGACCTATTTCTTCCATAAATTTGGTTAATTATTTTCCTTTGAATTCTATACATGGGAGCATATTTTTGTGTAATGTTAAAGGATATCATGCTGGTTACCATAATAAATATATTATTATAGGAGAATTATACCAATTAGCCCATTCATTCTGCTTCATTTCCACCAAAGCATGTAGATACTATTCTAGATCTCTGTTAACACACTCTATTTGACCATCCATTTGGGGATAATAGGCTGTAGATATTTTTGGGAAATTCCAAGGAGTTTGCAAAGATCCTTGGTGAAAGCAGAGACAAATTGAGGTCCTTGATTGGAAACAAAGGTAGAGGGTAGTCGTGGATACACCACACATGATCTCAGAATAAAATAGTTAAGAACAAGTATCATATGTGGGAATGAAGACAATTAAAAAAAAAAAAAACAATCTACCACCATACAAAAAATAGCCATGAAGAAATGTGATTCAGGTATTTCTGTGATGAAATCTACTAAAAGATCTTTCCAAGGTTGTTTAGCCACTAGAAAAGGGAGGAGTTTTCCTGATGGTGCCTTTTGCTTACCTTTTATGAGGGTGCACACTTGGTAGTTATCTATATAGGTTTTAACATCCTTTATAACACCAAGCCATAAGAAATATTGTGTAAGGATGAGGATAGTTTTAGAATGTCCACTGTGACCAGTGATAGAGAAATCATGACAAAGAGTGAAAAGATGAGTATATAAAGGTTCAAATATGAAACTCTGGGATTGTCAACAGGAAGCTGAAGTGGAAGCTTGCTGAATCACTGAGGAGCAAGCTGAGCAGGAAGAAGAGTGTCGATGAACCCTATGGGAGGAAGAAGAAGAGCAGGCCAAACTTGACAAGAGGCAGAAATACAAGGCAAAATTTGCCGCTATCCCAGACCATCTAATGCCTCTTACTAAGCTATTCCTTCCATTGCAACACATGCTGACCAAACTTCACAAAGGTAACTATGTCCCCCTCTATAGTTTCACCAACAAGGGTATCTCCAAAATCAAAGAGGACATGACCAGAGATGACAACCTCCTCACCTTAGTCCAAATGAATGACAGACCCTCATTCCAAACACTGCCTCAGCCAAGGTGAAAAAGTACACAGTTAGAGACAAACTCCTCTCCTAGGAAGAGTTCAGTCAAGCCAATTATTGAATGCTGAATGCCATGCAGCAACAAGACTGGCCAGAAGAGAGGATATTGATGCTCAAAGACTTCTGGGTCGCCCTTGAGACTTACAACTGGAGACATGATACCAGCAAACACAGCAAACACACACTGCTACATTATCAGGGTCGAGTTCACCAAGACTGGTACAAAACTCTGGGCACTCCAAAAGCCTTCTGCCTTCTGCCTCTACAAGCAGAAAGGCTCCACAAGTACCACCAGGAAATCCTCTCCAACATTTTTACAGCTGAGGTCAATGCTGCTGCAGCTGTAATCCCCTATCTCTGGCTATATGGTTCCTACACCTGCATCCTCAGAACAACGCACACATGGCCTACAATTACAATAACACATCTTTCCACAAACCCACACATATGCATAGCATGAGCAACTATAAGAGACCCTTGTCCCCTTCCATGAAAGACCAGACTGATGTGCTCATCAAGCATCATTGCTCCTTTTGAGCCAAGTCACAATCACCCAATCCTTCAGTGCCCAGCAGCAGTGCCCCCACCCCCACCATTCTCCCAGTATGTGCCATCTGTCTCAGAAGATTGTACACAGTGAAATCGCCAAAGGCAGATACATAGGACCCTTTCCTTTCATGGAGATTAAGTGATTGCTTGGACCATTTCAATTCTCCCTGCTCTCCTTGATTTGCAAAACTGGTCAATCAAACAAATTTAGACTTATACAAAATTTCTCCTTCCCCATCACTCCATCATCATATTTCGCCAACCCTTCTGTAAACAGCACCATTAATAAGGACCTTTTTCCTTGCACATGGGGAAAATTCTCCACTACCCTCCTCCTAATCTCCAGACTCCCCCTGGCACCCAAGCAGCAACTCATGATGTTGCTGAAGCCTATTGCACAGTTCCACTACACTCCTTGAAATGGCCAGCAGCAGTCATTAAAATTTCGGATATGGAGGGATGCATAGACACATGGTTAGCCTTCAGCACCTCCTCCTTGTGTGATGCCTATGGTCTGATTGCTGACACTGGCACAGAAATCTTATGTGTGAAGAGCATCGGCCTGCTAGACAAGTGGGTTGATGACCACATTTTCTTTAGAATCCTGAGATCGCACCTAAGCAGCTACAATGCAGTGTTGTTAGCAGCTGGTATAACAGCATCAAAGCCACAGACATCAAACACACCAGTTCCCGCATTTGGTTCAGTGAACAAACCCTACCTGACAGCTTCACAGATGAATTCAGCGAGGACTGTTCATTTCCCATCAAGGATTTCTCCACAGCCTCCTCATGCTCAGTCAGAAGTATAGAATTCACTTATGACATAGAGGACATAGACAAGATATCACAAGAACTAGGCATTCCCTGGAAAGCCTCCAAAGACCAGCCTTTCATGAATTTGACCATCTATATTGGATTCATTTGGGACCTACAACAATAAACAGCCACCCTCAGCCCCATGAAAGCCACCCAATATGCCACTGCAATTGGTGAGTGGTCAATGAGACCCAGACACAACCTCAAGCAGGTACAAGAACTATATGGCGAACTCTTGCATGCAGCCTCCATTCTACCATGAACAGGGCTATCTAACAGGGCTAGAAGCATGTTGGCAACATGTGCAGAACATGAGTACATGCCTCACTGCCCAGACAAAAGAATTAAAGGCAACCTTCTCTGGTGGTTAGACTAAATCACCTCCAGGACTGTCACATGTTCCATCTCCATTCTCTCCTTCCTTCTCAACCCCCAAGCCTATTCAGATGCCAATTCTGGCCTTGGAATTGCCATTGCCATTGGCGAATGCTGGCACACCTGGAGACTCATACAAGGGGTCAAAGATATTGGCTGGGCAGAAGCTGGTAGCTTCAAACTCCTGGTCCACTCACTCAACATTATTTTCAATGAGCAGGCCTATATTCTTATGCATGGCAACAACACCACAATCAAGCCATTAACACAGTTTTCAAGTCCATCCACTCTTTCCTCGACTTGCCCTCACACATCCTCAGCATCCATTCTCGTTACATCCCCAGTGCAGACAACCCAGCAGATGGTCCATCCAGAGGCATCTACAAACTGTCCAACCACCTCCTACCACCCATTTCGCTACTTGAGTACCTACATGACTTCCTCACAAATGCCACCAATCCCCTCTCAGTGCACACACTCAGAGAACTCAGGGAAGGCAAAATTCTGCCACAGCCTCTCGCACACTCGACCTCCTCTGCATCCAACAGGCAGAGGCAGAACAAAATCGAGCAGAGGCCCAGTTTGAAAATGAGCTCATCATCCACATCCTTCAGGACACTTGAATCACTGCCATTCCATTTCAACTCCCCACTCCCTTCCTTGAATACCCAAGCCCTTAAATCTCCTACCATACACAAACCCTGCCCATCCCATCTGAATCTATGTCCTTTACCAGCCTCGAACTGCCCTCACTGTCATGCCAAAGATAAATTGTGCCTATGGATCCCACACAACCCATTCATGTGCCCCGACTCCAATGCCTCTCCAGCCATCATTGACCCAATCGAGCAAGCAATCAAGGCATTTTCCTCCGTTGTCAAGGCTCCAATAACTCACTCATGATGTCTATCATTCATGCTTGTCAGGGTATCACACTTGACAAAGCAGTTACTTTCGGGCATCAGGATATATTGTGTAGCTCATCCAATACTGTTGTTCATTTACATGATTGTTCTGTATTTTTTATGGAAAGCTAGTTGTGCAATTCTGCTCATTGTGTGTGAGTCAACATCAATTTGCAAGTTAGCTACCACTGTATGTAGGAAAGTTCAAAGGTACTAGTAAAAGTCAAATTCAAATGGCTTTGCATCCTCATCGACAGTAAATCCACGCGGAACAGGAAGCCAGTGGTTCTGTACATCACAAAAGTAAAGAAGGTCATAATCCTGATCTGGTGGACCATCACCCACCTGGATCAGTGGCCCAGTAAATTGTGCCCCACCTCCACCATGAAACCGCTTCTGATAGGCCACCTTTTTGACTGGCTGTTCCCCACTAGCGAATCCAACATTACTGTATTGCTTCATTTTCATTTTGCATCAGGTCCATTCCACCATGCCATACTACCTTTCTTCAAGCAGATCACATTGCCTGCAGAAATGCCAAGACTAGAGAGAAATTTGTTGTCAACATCTGGAAGAATGTTTGGGCCAATCCCATTGAGTTGCAGTGAAGTCTTGTATGTTAGTGCATGGTGGACACCTAAGTGTGCCTCAGCATACTCAAGATAGTACATCAAGTGGGACGGAGAGGGAACAGGCTGCAGTGATGACTGAGTGTCATTGTGGTTTTTCTACCAAGTTGGAGTCTGAGGATTCGACAGGGCAGGCAAATGTGTGAACGTCGATGAATTGGCCAGTGTCAGAGTTACAGAGCCAGCAGCTGAGGAAAAAAAACCCGATTGGACGAGAGTCTGTATCAGAAGGACAAACATGAGTTGACCTCAATGGCTGGTGCCGGTGGCGGCAGCGGTAACTGTGCTGAAGCCCTCCTCACATGAAGGAGGGGGGCTTTATTTGCAGGGTTGAATGAATCGATATTGGATGGAGTGGATAGAGTTGCATGGCCCTCCTTAAGGGCCCAAGCCCAATCGAGAATCATTGGCTGCGTCAGGGAAATAGCACCAAGGGGTCTGACATACGTCAATTCATCATCATGTTCATTCTTGTACCTCTGCTGAATCTTGATGCGCCATCAAGTCAAATGGGTATCATGGTCCACTTTCGCAGAACAAGATTTTGCCTAGAAAAATGATAATATGCTAACTTTTGAGTACTGTATATCAAATGTAATGTATGCACCTTGTTTCACAGAACTACTAGCCCATGCCCAGGGCAGCTTTTGAATGTGCTGCATGTCAATGAGAATCCTAATGATGGTCAGCTTGCTTTCAGTAATAAGGATAGATAGAAAAAAATACCCCTTCATCTTCAGTAGAGTATATCTAAATGGATAATGCTTCTTCACCATAACCTCATATCCTCCTTGCCATGCTTTTGGAGCATGCTCCGCAAAAACTCAAGGTAGTTTGAGGGCTTGACCATGAATAAAAGTTCCTTTGTTTTCATCAACTTCTCTTTCTTCGAGGTAGATTTACCTCATAATGTCTTCTTGACCTTTGAATAGACAGTCAATGAAATGAAGAATACCTGCTCAGGAGCCCCAGCCTCTGAGTCCTCCTCAACATTCCGAGTTGGGGATGGCAACAACATGCTGGTCTGCGATGAATAGAAAGAAAGAAAAACTAGTATTACATTAGCTAGAGATATGTCTGGGGTCCTGGACACATGACAGCGAAAGTGTTCAACAGATTTTGTAACTTTCTATGGACTTTTGAAAACCACTGTAAGTACTTACTTATAATCTGAGTTGTATATAAATCAGTTGTTTCCAATGTCCTGATTGTGTTCACATAGTGACTGAAGGCACGTACTTTGTACATCGCTAGGTTGAATGTCTTTGATCATGCCACACCACCAGTACCTTTTCAGGTAGCTTTGAATGCATCATCTGAAGTTTGCATCTTCTTCCATTTGGGCTCTGCATGTCTAGAGTGTACAATGGTCTCTGAGGGAAGTTTAGTAGTCTTGAATGATGAACATGCCATCCAAGGACTATGCAAGATGGAACAACAAGATTCACACAACATCATCATGTTTTAGTAGAAAAAGCCACAAAATAAGAAACTGCAACAAAGACCTACTTGTGCTACATTTTCAAAATACCATGTGGCATACTGTCTGTTCCAAAATTTCACCTCCTGCTCATATGGCTGAATGCCAATGGAAGTATTCATTTGATAGGGGTGCAGTGCAGACAGATGGTGAGGCCCCTGAACTGGGTTTGTCTACTCTGAATGCAGTGGCATCGAGCAAGAAGGTGATGGGACCAGGACACTGTTGAGACACAGTTGATGATATTGGTGCCAGCAGCTGAAAGAAGCTTATAGGGCTGGGTAAGTGATCTGTATTACTGTTTCAATTATGGAATTCACTTTGATGGTAAAGCAAGTCAATTTTGCAGAAGCTGAGAAGGAAGCTGTTCCCAATGAAATGAGCACCAAGAAGATTTGCTTGAATTCAAGAAGTTACTTGAAGCATGATATGAAAGCAGCTTGCATGATGGAAAGCAAAGTCGAGGCATGAGAAAATGATATGTCAAAGCTGAATTCATTCAAGCTTAGGAGTAAATGTATGTGATTTTTTCTTAGTTTAACCCCATGCTAAGTCATTTTGCTAGCTGTTACTCAAGCTGCCATGTACCTCCAACTTGCCCAAGAGGAATTTGAGCTGGCTAAATCACCCATCCATAAGGATATTTCATCAAGTGTTTTGATAAGCACAAGCATTGATCTCAAGGAACAACAGTCAATCATATTTGTATTTGATCTTTTCATGGGGCTTATTTATTCTTGAAGATGTCAACTTCAGGCAAACACAGAAAACCTTGAATCTCATACTATAGAGCAGCAGAGGATCAAACTTCAGCAATGTGCAAATACCCTCATAAGACACATTGAAGTGTGGGTTTGCATCCAAATGTTGTATATGCCCTGAGAAGCTCAGAGACCACAAGAATTCTGCTTATGGCTGCCATCTGCCCTCCACTGCCAAGTCCCCTGTGATGCTCAGCTTGAAGAGATCAAATGGAAGCTCCAGTTTGGATAGGCCCACATGCCCTTGAAGAGCTACACCAAGCACTACACTCATGTACATACATGTTGTGCTTTAAAAACAGATTCCTGTGTGGACAGGGTGCTAATACATGGGCCCACAACTGCCTCAAGTCTGTTGACATGAAGGTCAATGCTGCAGCTGCAAAATATTGCACTACCCACAACAGTGAATTATTAGTGCTACCTCCATTGCTTGTGAAAGTTGCTTTTGAAAGGAGATTCTGCATTGTCTAGAAAACAATGACATTTGTTTGATAATGGAAGGCATAGACAAGCATTCTAGTGAGGGGCACCAACAGCTTTCATGGATCTGATTGATCAATATGGCCATACCAACAGGAGTTCCATGGGTATGGAAGATGACTCTGAGGACTTGCAAAATGGTGCATTGTTCTCAATGATATGTTTGTTTAGTCTCAGTTCTGATCCATGTTGAATGATGCAAAACTTGTGCACAAGAACACTGCTGGGCAGAAGAGGTGAATTGTAAAGGAGCAACATTGGGTGGTCAAGTTCCTTCACTAGTGGTTGGGGTGGTGGTTAAGGCAGGCAAGCATTGATAACAGCTGGTGGTCCTGCATTCCAGGGAGGGCTAGTGTGGCCACCTGCTGCTTTGCCAGCTCAACCACATTATACATTCAACCAGCAACCTGCTATGGGCCATCAAGCATTTGCTCAAAGTAGTGCTTTGGAAAATAGAGTGGATTATAATGCTAGATTGATGGAAAACTTTAATTCCACTCATCAAAACTGACATAACAGAAGATCCATTGTCATTCTTCTGCTGCTCAATCTATTGATGCTCAAGTTGGGCCTGCATATCCTCCTCTTATTCCAAACATGCTCAATTTTTGACATGCATAGGAAATAGAGTATAGAAGGCAGTTGGCATTACAAAAACAGAAACTACATCAATGAATGGAGCATCAAAAACAGTTGAAGTTGCAATTGCTGGCATAGTAACAGCAAGAGATAAAACAATGAAGATTATTGTAGCAACAACTACTAGAACAATATCAGTGAGAGTTGGAAAGGCAAAAACTATTGAAACAGCAACAGCAGGTGGAGATATATAAGCAGGAGGAGATTTGTCAGTCTCAAGCAAAAAATCAGATAAATTAGATATGATAGCTCTTTCAAGCTTTGGCTAATAAAGCTTTTCATGAGTATAGTCAATGCTCTGGAGAACACTATGAGCAAGATCGGCAAAGACAACAACAGCAATCTAATGCTAGATCTCCTCCTTCTCCATCTCCATCTCCATTTTCATCTCTGTCTCCTCCTCCATCTCCTAGGTCATCTGTACCTCAAGGCCATCACTAGGACCTGCTCCAAGGTTCTCAATCCCACCACCTGCATCACCTGCACCACCATCTGATCCTGATCCATCTAATTCCAGTTTCAGTGATTCAGAAAATGCTAATGGTGATCCATAGCCACCACAACCTTTATGTCACATTCCACCTGGTGGTAGAATATATACTGAGCCAATCAAGCTACATTCTCTTGGACTCATGAACATTCAATGTTCCAATTGCCATGCTCTTCATTTTCTTTCAGAAAGCTCAGTAACTCAAGTGCTCACAACCCTTGCTTTGGAATATGTTGTCTTTAGAATCAAATCAGTCTGCTCCATATACAAGAATGGCCATGTGTTTTGCAGGAGTTATTTGATGATCCTCAAAATGTCAAAGAATTTAAAAAGAAAATTTGGTGATACAATAATACTTTGGCATTCACATCTGTTGGCATTGACATGGAAAATACAGCTATTCAAGGCTCTAGACCAGCATCATTTCAGATTCATGGCATACTTCACCATCTGATGAAAGCTCTCATACCACCTGATGGAGTACAACCATTCTATGTTTAGCTTTATATATATGATCCAGAAAAAGCAACTAACAGACATGTCCAACACAACCCTCAGCTTAATGGTGCTATTTTGTTGGATCTCTACAAGACTTGTAGAGAGATTCATCCTTATGCACCACTATATCAACAGGCCTATGAAATTATAAAGGTAAGTACCCATAATATTGAAAAGAAAATATTTATATACTATCATATAGGCAAAACCACCTGAGGAATATACCGATGTTCATATGCATCTTCACCTACAACAGATAGCTGATGCTAGAAAATATAACCTGCTTACTGTGGAAGAAATAGCTACAGTTATACCAAAAGATGATTCAAAGAGCCTGAAGGTAAATCGTGATATTATCATATGTCTACAAGGTGGTGGCCTATGCCATATCAGCAATCTCCATCCATTTTATCTCCCATTGCATTATGTGCTCTTCTTTCCACATGAAGAGAAGGGCTGACATCTCAACATACCCTTGCAATAGCATAATGTAAATGCACACTGCTTCAAAAAGGTTACACAGCTTCTTTGATATGCCTATAGACTTCATACACATTCCCCCAAGGTAGAGCCATAGAATCTTTTTAAAGGAGGAAGGCTTTTCAACAATTTACCTGTGATGGCTGGGTATCCATCAAGCAGTGCAATCTTACCTGCACTGCCAACAATCAGACAAAACTTAGGGCTGATTTATATCAAGGATTGCAAGATTATATGCATCAAGATGGTAATGAAGTTCAAAATTTGGGTCAAGTTGGTCGTATTATCCTTTTGTCCATCCACAAGGGTGAACCTTGCTACATGCAACAATTGCTTCAAGCACCACAGGAAAAAATCACACACCTCAGTGCAGACTTTGTGACAGAGCCAGAGTATGACTATATCCAATCAGAAGTCCTCAATATCTTCAGTCCCTCTGAATTTCCTCTTTACAAACTGAAGCTTAAAATTGGTGTACCACTTATGCTACTGCATAATCTGGATCCCATGAATGGTCTTTGCAATGATACTCACCTAAAATTCCTTTGGTCTACTTGCCAGATTGTGGAGTGTAAAGTGTTGGATGAAAACAATGCCAACAATGTGGTTTTTATTCTTTGCATGACTCTTGACCCTGATCTTCAAGACTTTCCCATTTTTTTCCATCACCTGCAATTTCCTGTTCATCTAGCCTATGCCATAACAATCAACAAGTCACAAGGTTAAACAGTCAAGCATGTTGGATTGAATCTGAGCTTTTCTGTTTTCTCTCATAGACAACTTTATGTGGCTTTGTCATGTTGTATTCATCCCAGAAACATTAAAATGCTTTTCCTCATGGTCAAAAAAATTCCAAAGCTACTAATGTGGTTTGGACTGAAGTATTTAGAAATTTTAATATTTGACATACAAATATTTCTTAGGTTTACCATACTACAATAGAATTGGTTTGTTGCTTGATGTGATTAGCATAAACAGTATTATATATATTCTAGAAATAACATGTTTATCCACAAATTGGAATCCTCATGTTTCTTTGTCTACATTGAATATTCAAAAAATACACCTACCAAATCCAAGCACAGTGCCAAAGGCACAAAGTGAGGATTCACCATTATCATAAATAAAACCCTTCATATAGCACTAGAATAAGCATCTTCAATGCCTCATTTGGGCCTTCGGCCCAAATGCGAGGCACTACCTCATTGACTTGGAATGGGGCTGGGGAAAAACCCCTAATCTTAAGGTTAGGATCAGAAATAGCCATATCCATATATATACTCTTAGTACACTTTGAAGCACTTTCCTTCTAGACTTTGTTCTAAAGCCAATCCTACAATATGTTTGGACCCTTTTATATACTTTCCAAGCCTATTTCTGCTATAATTTGTCCATAAGTAATTCTACACTTTTGATACACATTCCTACACATCCAGGATATTTTTTTGGTAAATATTCTTTTAGAATTTTCACCATAAGCCAACTATACAACTAGATCAAATTAAGAAACTTTGAAACAGTCATTAAATCAAAATAAAATCCATCTACAATATTGCTTATGTAAGCAGGAAGAACTAACTTAGTCTGAACACTTTCCAAGTGTATTTTTTGTAGATTTTGTCCATAGTTCTATGCTTTCCTACACTTCTAATCAAGACTATCCACACTTTTCAGTACACTTTGGTATGCTTTTCAAGTCAGACCTTGACCATGGCTAATCCTACACTTTCTAAGCACATTGTCAGTACATTTTTTCTAGATTTTCACCTAATTTAACTACAGTTAACTAGCATTTTTCTATGCCTTTCACCATGGCTTATTCTACACTTTTTGACAGTAGAATTCTAGCTCCAACAAACAAAACCAAGCAAAAAATATTTCACCTTAATTTATCAAAATTAAGTAAAATGCTAATTAATTAGGACATAATCTTATGCTTCCTACACAACCCTAGCAAGACTATTTATGCTTTCTTGACAAGATTTTAACATACGCTATACTTTTCTATACTTTCCAAGTTAGATCTTGACCAAAACTACATTTTTTAATGCATTCCAAATCTGACCTTGACCAATCCTACACTTTCCTATATTTTCATGCCCAAACTTTGACCATGGCTAATTCTTCATGTTTTAATATACTTTTCTATACTTTCTGAGAATATTTTTAATGGATTTTTTCTAGACTGTCACCTTACCCCACTATGATCAATTAGCATTTTTCTATGCCTTTTGCCATGGATTATCCTATACTTTTCAATGGTAGAACCCTATATCTAACAAATAATATCAAGGAAAAAAATAATTCTGGTCACCACTATTCATCAGACTTGACAAAAATCAAGTAAAATGCTATATAGCTAAGATTAGCATTGCACTAATGTACAAGGATTAGAGTTGCTCTCATTGTCTTGTATCTTGTCAGGTTTATTATTGTCTTGGTTATTTCAGGATTAGGGTTTCTATTCCCACTTGCCTATTCAATACATAATCAATAATAAAATCAAGCAAAATTCACCAAAAAGGAAATTTCAAGGAGAACACAGTCATGATAATCACTTAATTTGAGGGTTGAGATTCAATGGTTGAGTAGAAATATTGACAAAAGACCTTGGCATATCAAATCAGCTGATAAAATATATGACATCAGTCTGGCAATCATTTAAAGACTCAGCCACTCATTTCATTGACACACACTTCACATGTCATCAGGCATAATAGATGTCATTGTTATAAAGAATCTTTGTGTTCATGTTTGAACAAACAATCCTTGTATATGTTATTGTGTAACTAGCATGAATGACTGACATGAATGATCCACAAGCATTTCTTGAGTGTGGATGGTGATGAGGCTAGAATATCCTATTGTAATATGTATATGTATGTATATTGCCATAATGTTAGAGATCATGCAACTTCTGCAGTGAACTCTGGAGATCCAGAGGTTTTTGGAGTTGGTAGGACATTGGCTTTAGTTTATATGCTGCTCCCTTGCTGACATTCATGTCCTGGATTTCAGAGATGTTGGAGATGGTTAAAGAAGAGTCATCAAGATTTGAATGGAGACAGAAGGAAATCATGATGGGGCTGGGAGTTTGCTCAAGTCAATATTCAAGCTAGCTATTATAATGTAAACAGAAGACTATGTGTCCAAGTACTTTCTAGGATAAGAGTATTTTTCGGGGTAAGTAACAAAGTGGAGACAGCAGCCAAAGGGTTGACAGATAACTATAATAGGTCAGGGAGGACAGAAATGAAGGAATGTAGGGAAGATAGAGATAGAAAAGTATTGAAAATAGAACAATAAGAGAAATGTTGCAATTTGATTTTGTCAAATAGTTAGCATAATGTGAAATTATATAATTAAATTGGTGGAGCATATACTAAAATGATCACTGAAAGCATGGTAGCCTAGTGGTTAATTTTTTATTTTTTAGTTGGAATAATCTATTGAAAATATTGATAAATCTTGGCATATGGTTATGTTTGATGTTGGTATATATTTTTCTGGAAATTAATTGGCATGAGATGGTGTAGGAAAGTGTACCAAAGTGTAGGATTAGGCCAAAAAGTATATTGAAAAGTATAGTTTGACTTGGAGTTGGTAGTGAAAGTGTATCAAAATGCAAAATCCTGGTCAAAATTACCTTTTTTTGGTTGCTGATATTACTACTTATCATTGTAAGAATGATTTCTTAGGCATGTTGGATTGCCTGGCAAATCATCTCCTTTCACTTCACAGTGGTCATGGAAATGCCTGTGCAGGTTATGTTTTGCTGCCAATAGGAGCCTCAATTTTGTGATTCAGTCCATTGTTGCATAGCATGGTGCTATTATCATCATTGCAAATAGTGCAACAAGGTTAGTTGTGAAAGTATCCATGGTAAGGGAGCTGCTGATCCAAATGTGATCAGAGGGGGACTTGGTGTAGATAGAAGCTATATTTGTGTTTGAATTTGCAAGCTTCTAGGTCAGCTTATATGCATAATCTGGAAAACATTAGTTAACAGTGGTTGTTCATAAGTTATCTGTGTCATACCTGGATCATTTGTGCTGCTCACAAGACTGCCCACTTACAATGGCTCAAAAAACTGTCCACATGTTTGGTTATTTTTCACTAAATGTGATAATTTCCAATAACCCCTAATCCTAGCCCTAAACTCTAAGTGTATGAAGTGAAGTACATACTATTTGCTTTCCATTGGTACAAGAGTCATGAGAGTTGAATAAGATTTGATGAAATGACAGCCATTTCAAAACAATGACTTATGGGACAGTTTTTTAACTTTATATAAATTTAGGTATCTAGTACTCAGTATGGGCTCCTTTGACTTCGATTACTGTTATAATCCTTCTAGGCATGCTTTCCATGATGTCTACCACCAACCTTTCCAATACTATCCTCTAAAATCCTTTTTTACTGATCAAATTGGATAAATTGAAATTAGCTTGGATTTGGATTGTTTTACCTATACAATCTCTACCATTAGTATAGATCACCCCACATTTTATTCTGACACTTCTAGGTTCTTTGGTGATTGTCTGACTCTTATTCTTATTTCCACCACTGATCTAGAGTATAATCTACTTGGAGGATGCAAATGAGGGATTTGATTTTCTGCTTTAGAGGCTGCATGGGGAAGAAAAGGCTTTGCTGGATGGGCCAACAAAGGTGAGTTGTTGAGCTGCTATCCATACATTGTGGGAACAACACTAGTCCAGCTGCCTGAGTCATATATCCTAGATAGTTCAACTCCATTGCATTTGATAAATCTGGTGCAATTGGGAGTGGCACAGTGGGAAAGTGGGGCTGAAATGTTGATGATTGGGCTGATCCTGCAAAGCCTAGCATGTCAATCAATCCCGATCCTACAAAGCCTACATTAATTGATTCTGATCCTGGCACAGATGATGATCCCTCAACTTGGGATAGAGTTGACAACATTTGGTTGGTGTTGGGGTCAGTACAGATGGTAGTCCTGTGTGGTATTGTGGCTCTTCATTAGTCTCACCAATAACTGCATCTGATATGGGGAAGGGAAAGGCCTTGTGACAAGCACAACCTCTTTTTCTTCTCACTATGCTCGAGGAAATGAAGATGGAATGAGAAAAAAAAGTGAAATTGAGGTAAACAATACACATGCAATCATATGGCAATATCATGTAATGGCAACAAAACAGGTAATTGGCTATTCTAAACCTGTTATCATTCATTGATCATGTTATCTTAATGAATCATGTATTGGCATGCTTGCTATCTTTGTACACCAAATCATCATCCAAATCAGAACCCATATTTGTCTCATCTGAATCTGGCTTCAACAACTTGAACATTTTTGGGCTGCTTGTTCAAGTCCTTCATCAGTTGCTCTGTAATTGCATTGGGTCTTTGCCAAAATGCTTTTTAACAAATTTTGGTACTTTATCAGTTGGCAGATCTTTCAACTTTGCAAGCCAGACCACAGTGCCATGTCCATATGTGCATTCAGCCATATACAACACACAGAGGAGATGGATGTTAGGAATATATGCTGAGCTGAGCGCGTGACCTGTGTGGTAAATGGTGACAGTGGTATTGTAGGTAGTTAAGAGGAGTGAGAGGAGCATAAGTCAACCCAAGGACGAACTTCAAAAAGAAAAGAGGGTATTCACCAATATCAAAGGGTTTACTGATGATGGAGCTGCCCCTATCGAAGAGTGCCACAGTCATTGAACACTTCACGAGTACAAAGGTGAGAATGAAACAATGAGAATCTTGATTGTGGAAGAGAAGTCTGGCTTGCTCAACATAAAGCTTGTAGACTTCCTTGAAATCCCCACTCTTAAATTCACCAATGCTTGTGAAGTGACTCCAGTCGTTTTTGTTCATTTTAATTGGGTCAAAGCAGACAAGGTCTGGCTTGCGAGCAGAGTCTCCACTTGCAGGCTTGTTTTTGTTGGCTGCACTCCAGGATTGACCTAAACCATGATTGATTCCTGTCAGCACATTGAGGAATATCTTGGTGTCCCTTTCACTGCCAGGTTGATGGAGTCTGTCCAAGAATTTGTCCAGGCATCAAGGTGGGTGGCACTAAAGGTCTTTCAGTACTCTAACAGAGTCTGGTTCAACTTTGGAGGAAAGCTTCTATGCCAACATCCAAGGCAGGTTCTAGTTTGCAGACATTTATGCAACATGTAACCAGTATGGCTCTACCCCCATATTGATCAACACTAATGGGTTGGCCAGACATGAACACTTCTTGCAATCATTGATGGACGTCTTCTTGTATGAACCACAGAGGTGGCCTCATGCTCTTGATATAGATGTCACTCACAGTAGCTGATATGATTACAGAGGCAGCTGTTCAAAGTGCTTGCTTCAGCTTTGGCTAATTTTTATCAACATGTTGGGGAAAAAAGTGTCTTAATATCTCCACAAACTATGACCCCTCAAAATTGGAGCGTTGACTGCAGGACACTTCCTTGTCCATTGAGGAATTAAAGCAAACATGTGGATCAGGGTTCACATGCCCGAAAGGAGTTGGAAATGCATATCAACCATTGGCAGGCATCAAATCAGGTCACAGATCCTGGGTGTATGTCATTGTGAAGGCCAATTTGAATGACCTAAGACAATAGGGTTATGCAAGTTGGTTGTGGGGTGTCATATGTATATAGTGGAGGCATACATGAATGCCTGTTCAGATTATTGATATTTGATATCCATCACTAACTTTGCCTTTATGCAATGCTACAGCAATCTAATTTACTTGCTTTCCCTTCCTCCTTTTTAAATTGTTGCACATGTTGATATTTGGATCGCACCCTCTACGTCCTCTATGCCTTCTGGATATCGAATCTGATGTGTGACCTCCATGTTTCATTTGGTCAATATCCAATCCCCCGACTGACCCACCATATACATAGATCTCGACACCATTTTCTCCACCCACACCAAGAACCTTGCCCACTCAATCAATGCTCACATACCTTTTGGGGAACCATCCCATACTTTAATGCTTGCAACGGGGGATCCCGTCATAGGCATCTGTCAGGACTTGATGTGTATTTGGGGCTGGGATTTAGGGACAAGGTTGGTGTGGTACTAGGATAGACAAGACAAGATGGTGTGACCAGGTGCATGAGCATTCTGACTATATTCATGAATGAGGCAAAGAATACAGTCATAGGAGCTTTGCGTTCCCCTCACCCATGGTTGGCCTTGCTGGCAATCCATAATCACCTTACTCAGCAAGGTCCTTGCTAGTAGCACTGGCCCTAGTTAATTAATTGGCTAAAATCATGTGCCTGCACAGCCTCCTAAATGGTGACCAATTTTACCAGACCATCTATCAACAATCGCCTCTCAACAAGGCAGGCTCATAGACTGGCTGGTCACCGGACTATGTGGGTATGACGTGGGTTTTATCCAGATACATTCATGGTATACCCTAACACGAGCGTTGCAGTGTGCTCAAACACAGGTGAGTGACGGATGACGGACACGCAAAATGTTCAGGCCATCCGTGATGTTCCCACTTGCACTTGCGCTCGCACTCGTCTCGTCCATTGCTACGTCAAACAAGGTGATTGTGTAACCAATGAGCTCCAGCAAATAAATCCCTGAACCCCTTTCATCCGCAAGACGATCCCATATCTTCATCAATATGACAATTATTCACTTAAGAACCAACTACCTGACCTTGTTTGAATTCTTAGGAGTAACCGTGAAGCACCTGGGGTTGTGGATTTATGCAAATGTGGAGAAAAATCAGAGGGGGGGCCCTCTGATGGTGAACATTGCCTTGCTACTGTTTGCACTCAGGGAGATCAATGATGAAGCCATGCTGCTACAAAGTATGCACTAAGTGTTGTGATATTGATATTCTCAAAGCTGACTCTGCATCGTCAAGGCAAGCAATGTTGAAAACAACCGGGATTATGAATTTGCACAGAAGTGGTACAAAACACAGTTTGAATGTATCTTTATACCTGTCGAAACTGAATCACCCATGTTGGTCTACTGTCAGGAATTCACAGCATTCTATCACCTTCTCCGAGATTTCATGGATGTCATGCTCAGGCTCATCAGCGATAATTCTTTGTTATGTACCAAGGCCAGCAACTTTGCTGTTTACTTCCTTCAGCCCCCCTTTTTCGCCTTCCATTCTAGGTATTTTGAGTTCCAGCAGTGGGTGTCACATAATGTTTCTCTCCCATTTCCACTAACAATCCTATAGGGACAAATCATGGGATTTCCCATTATTTGTTGGAACTTCAAATCCCCCAAGTGCATTCCAAAAATTGGTGCCTCGAAGTGACTGCATGGTCATTGCTAGTGGATTTGACATTCCACTTCTGATCTGTGAAGTCATCTTGGATTGCAGGGAGAGTGATCTGGTACCACCGAATGCTTGTTCAAGTGACTGCTATTGCACATACAGGACAGATTCTTCTGCAATCTACCTTGGTGGAGAGGTTTTTCCTGGTGGCCATCTACTTGAATAGCAATATGTTTGCATCACAGTATATTGTAATGCAAACCAAAGGTAATGGCACTGAGAGTGATCATAAGCCAGTCAGTGCCCATGACCGTGTTGGGCTATGTTACTTAAAAGACTGTACAGGTGTCCATTTATCAGAAAGATTTCAACCTCAGAGATGAGAACAAACAGGTGAATTTTCTGTGAGAGATATATAATCTGGCAGCAAACCTGAAGATGTTGTCGGCTGAACTGGATCCGACAAAGAAAGGACAACTATACACTGTTTTACAGAAAGCCAGAGATATCATATCACTATTCCACAAGGGAAAGACACAGACAAATTCCTTGATGCACTCAATAACTGAGGATTGGTAGCGCTACATATGTGTCTATGAGAACAGCTTTCCCACTTACCAATTCTTTAGCTTCATTTTTATATAGCTAGAAGCCATGTTAGTAGTAAATATGCAATATCTTTGCATATACATACTTACCTCACACTGTCCCTCTTTCAGTTCATGGTTAAGAATATGTGATGCTCCAAACACTCAGTAAGTAGACTCCCCAATCCCAGCAGCAAACCTGGTTGAATCTGGGGAGACATTGACTGCATACACCAAGTTTGCACCCTCCATGTTGACAACCTTTTTATGCAGCTTTCTGTCCCACACACTTGCCTCCTGGAAGGTCCGGCAAACTATCTATTTGTGGTTCCTCGACACAGCTGTTTATTCCCATTTGCATTCTGACTTCTTCCAAGTGTCTCATTGTGACCTGTTCAGCCAACGAGGATGACATTGCTTGCGGAATGGCAAGCAAAGTATCTCTGGTATTGTAGATAGAGATGGTTCTTCCATTGGTTGCTTATCCAACCCACTACCAAACATAGGAGAGGAGGTCACTGCATCACCTTGCTGTGACCATAAACAAGATGGAGACAGGCACAGATACCATGCATGAGCATAATGTTGCACATATGGACCTAAAGCCACACAACATCATCATTCTGCTAGAAGGAGGACATCTGTCCATCATCAATTTCAGTGTCTCCATTCTCGTCTGTAGTGCAGATGCTATATACAGGGGAATTGTCGGTATGGAAGGCTATATTGCTCCGGGAGTTCTCAAAGGACATTACACACTGATGCTGGCCGATCTATGGAGCTGTGGCAGGACATTAGAAGAGTTATGTGTCAGCTGTCATCCCTCAGCAGATTGTGCAACACTCCTCCAGATATCCACATAACTTATGGACCGGGATCCAGAGACATGCCCGAAGATGCCTACTGTGCTGAAGTGGTTGGCTCCGACCGGACAATGAGATGCTACTGTGTCATATACGGTTTTGTATATCAAGGTCTCCTGTGGTTCTCCATTGTACTTACAATTATTGATGCAGGGATTTCCCCATGGTACACACATCAGTGCACCAATACCCTGTCTTCCTGTCAACAAGCCTATAAAATAACCTATGGCATTATGTCAAGATTCAATATCTCCATCATGACTATAATTGCATCCCATTGCGACTTGCTGGCAAGCACAAAGCAACTAAGAAGATATTAGATATCAATGCCAAATCTGAGTTGGAATACATACCACTGTGGCAGATAGAGCATAGATTTGGGTTGGCATTGTACAGTAAGTAGATGAAAAGTGTTTCACAGGTGAAGTATTGGTTGTATACCAGAAATCACAATGAAATTTTTCGAGAATTGTGTTTCTGAACCCAACACTGTAGCCTTACTTGGCATGGGTGTAGATTGCGTCAATACATCAGATGTGACTCAGATTCCGACTCGGAGATTTATATCATACACTGAATTTTATTTTCATTTGATACACAAGGGATCATTGATAGACCATCTGTTTCAAGTTGTATACGAAATGAAAGATGCATCCAACTGTTTGACCTTAAGCTGGATGGCTCGTGTCATCCTTCACTGGTGGACTCAAATGATCCTTTCATGATGGGGTGTATATATTATAATTAAGCACAGTACAAGTAAAGTTGACTGGTGTGGGAAATAAAAAGCAAATCTTATGCCTGCACCTCTCTGTCATGCTTAGAAATAACTGCCTCCACCAAGGATCTGGCACACAGCAATACATTACCCACATCAGCTGGAGCATGAACCCTGTGTGTGCATATCTAATGTCATAGTTGAGATGAGGTGTGCCACAAGGCACTTTACGGTGCAGATGTCAAGAAAATGGCCTGTGCTGTACATAGTAGATGTACACAATGATGAAGAGTGCAGGAGAAAAAAAAAAAACAAGAAAGTGACGGTAGATGGGTGCAGATCTGGATCAATGTCAACATCAACATTGCCGTCAAGATACAACACAACATACCAAGCGTGTTTTCTGTAACCAAAGAACAAAAGGTTCAGGTCCAAGTTTGATGGGTCTGACCCAAAGTAAACATTAGCCTGACCATAGTCACTATCACCCAACGTGAACCAAAATTGCAAGCTGTCGGATGTCTCTGAGTTGTCGATAACAAACCCATACAGCGCAGAGAGAAGACAAACATGTACAAACTCCGAGATTATGTAGTTGCAATGACTCTCCTTGAGGAATTCATTGAGAGTTAGGCACGATGCTAGCACATCAGCAGTAATGTCGCTCTCTGGAGTGGGCTGATCAAGGATGGCCCTGCATAGTTCTTCACAGATTTGAAGGCGACATTCTTCTTGCTGAGTGAGGTCAAACATGACATTAGTCAGTGTCTATTTCGCAAACACAGGATACACGAAGAAAGAATATTGTCAACCTGAGGTCAGAAGAGAGGTGTGAGTGAGAACCAACCATGATTGTGCTGAATGATCTTGTGAGATTTAGAAGTGAAAGGCCAGCATGTTCTCATTATCAATGAGCTTGTTGTCCCACATGAACTCCAAAAGAATGTTGATCTGCCAATTCCAGATTATGGTTTCGGCAAAGAAAGGCAATAGCATTGGGTGTGACATTGATGAATGGATCAAGTAGTACATCAAAGAACTACAATAGGGTATTAATTGTAAGGTGGTTATGGGATCAGTAGGATCACACCTCTTGGATTTTAGCAGCAACTGCTTTGCTGCCCTCCTGTCTAGCAAACAGATTGCCTTGGTCATTATTAGTGTGTGTGGATATTGTGACGATCATGATGGAGGGGTGCAACATGAGAATTTTCTTGGCTATTTTGGTGGTGTTCTTCAGATATGTCTTTATTTTCCTCTCACTTTCCAAATCAAATGGCATGTCTTTCGTCACAAAGCTGCCATTACAGATGAAATAAGGTTGCAGGAAATTAGTTAACATATCAATCAGTCCTTTTGCAGATAAGGTCTTCAGGTGGAAGTGGATGATGATGACAAGATAATTTGAAATGACCATGCACGAGCGGCAGTTGTGGAAGCACTGGTTCTCTGTTTTGATAGAAGGCCTGTAACATGATATTAGATAGCTATCATTACATCCAGGTACACCTATCATGAAAGGCATTACAGTCTTTGTTTTCATGTTGTCCATCAAATGGCAGGAGAGACATAGGTACTTGACATCTTGATGCTCGACGATAGCGAGATGTTCAGGCAGAATGACAATACATTTCTTGCACTCTGATCATACACAAAGGTCGCACTTCCATAAGTTACCTCCATTCATGCACATGTGACAGAACTTGAATTGTGAAAAGTCTGAAATTTAAGAACAAGTAGGAAAATACTCACATCATTGTTACTGTCATACAACTCACAACCATTAGTTTGCTCTAAAGATTATAAAGCTTCGAGGCAGGGTCAGATACTATGGAGGGATTGGTTGATTTGAAGTCCCATGTGTTGTTGCTCCAAAGATTGTTTGTGGACAATGGATGGAAAGATTCCACTAGGAGCTGGATCATGCATGGTAAAGGAGATGTGAGGAGCTTTGCCACATGTCATCTTCTTCACAGTTTGTTTTGTGTGAACCATCAATGAGAGTACTGATTGCAATTGGGAGCCACAGATCATGATCTTTGTTATCCTGGGTGAATGGGTGCTTTGTTTTCAATTCTGCTTGTGGACGTTACAATGTTTATATCTGCTTTTGTGACAATGTGAACATTTGCCATGTCACACAACAATGGGGCCTGGGCAAGGCCATATAAGACTATTATAAGTGCTTATAAGACCTTCTTAAGTACAATAACCAAATGACAATGGTTGGATAACATAAAAAATGCTAGGTCCATATGACAAGGCATTATAAGAAATCCTGGAGCCTTGTGATGAATCAGCCACTACAGTATCACATCACAACCCTCAGTTTGTTCTTTACCCTCTTGATACATAGCATATTGATCATCAATTTGTGTATTTATCAGGCATTGACACCAAACAGTCAATACTGTTGGACAACCTTCGCACCCAGTATGCACCCACCATGCGTGGATCACCGGATTTGCCAAGATTTACAGTGACTCCAAAAACTGTTCCAATGTTTTGTAGTTTTCGAGTGTGTATGGAATAGCAGTTGTAGGCGTGGGAACCCTGCTTAGTGTTGGTGGAAACATGTGATGTACAAACCCCTGGCTACCTGCTGACCTAATACTCATGTGATTTGGCTCAGGGGCCACTGAGATACATTCATTTTAAAACAGGGACACCATTGGAACAGTTTTAGAGCTTTTGAAATAAATAGGGTATTTGATATATATCAGTACTTAGTGTATCCTCCTTTGGCTTTGAGCACTGCCTGAATCCTT
>JBBPQZ010000106.1:0-26205 GCA_038092795.1 Boletus rubissimus
GTGAGTGCAAAAATGGCGGTTCTTGTGAGGCTGACATGCAAAATCCACTGCTTGGTCCACAGCTGCAAATGATAAACATGTGGGGCTGTTCAGGACGTCCCAGTCGGACAACCATAAGGGCAAATGCCCCATGGTCGTGCATCATGCTAAACGTTTACCCGTTCTACCACTATCGACTTGTCCATGGTATTGTGGGACGTGCGCTAATCACGTTCAGATGCGCGAACGAACTTGTCTTTGACGCGCTTCGAGCTGTGCTTAGTACGTGGTCCTAACACTGACATATGAACGAGAAGTTCACTCCCATGCATTCAATGTCGCGAAGATCTTGCGTCGTGATATGAGTGTGGGGAACACCATCTTGACGGACGAGGGCAGGAGCTTGTTGATCGATTGGGAGTTGGTGAAGAGCGTCGACGGAGGTGAAAGCAGGCGGCCTTATCGCACGGTTGAACCTCCCGGCAGAACAATGTTTTCACTATGCACCCGTGAATGCGCTGACCGCAAACGTTGTCAGGGAACGTGGCAATTCACGTCTGCAGATCTGCTTCTGCACCTAGCAAGATCCACACGTTTACGGATGACCTCGAGTCGTTCTTGCACCCCTTAGGATGGATGACTTTGCGCTACGTTCCTGCCAGTGATACCTATCTGGGTTTTCATCGATAAATTCTGGCCCACAATAAGAGTAATTGCCTGTCAGAGTTGTCTGACAGGATATTGATCTTCATTCGCTCTTCGTCAGTCAGAGGGTCCTGAGACATGAAAGGCGAACTCTGGAGAAGGTGAGAAAGCGGGGTTGTCTAGGCTTGAAATTTCTCGACGGATAGCTTGCTGCACCCAGGACCCAGTCCTTGGAATGTCCGTCACGGTTGGAACCTGCCCGGTGCGCAGAATATTCGTCAAACTTAGCCCTGCCACGATCAGTCGAAACAGCAAGCTCTGAATTCAAGATAAATATAGATCGTATTTGTGTATACGTGCACAAAGTCATTCGATCACCCAGGCCAGAGACCACTCGACAAACATCCATTCTACTCACCTCCCCGTCAGGCGAATCTCCATCCATCGTAGAGGTGGGAACGTCACTGCTGCAAAACCAGCCGCGAGCTATGCACCAAAAAAGTGTCAGTGATACGGGCTAATTTAGAACGATGTGACATCAAGAAAGGTATCGCACCTCGAATCCGAGGTCGGCGCCATGCGTGACACCGGCCATTTTCCCAATCGGCCCTGTGTACCATGCATGTGACATTCCGATCAGTGCGCCGGCTATTCCGAAACAGCACGCCAAGAGGCCTGCGATGCCAATTGGGAGTCTGCGAGAATCAAGCATATGAGAATACGGTACAGAGTGAGAGATACCACGAACAGAGCACGTCATTGTGACAGCCACATAGAACAACTTGAAGAGACACGTACTTGGAAGGGGTATTCCAATCTGCCAGGTTATATCCTCCCAATCGCCCCCCTTTCCGCCGGAATAGGAAATGTTCCTGTACAATGATGACGATAAAGATTGCCGTCCAATTACTCAATATGGACAGAAAGTTATTGAGGATAGCAGTGAAATGCTCCCGCCCAGCGATACCGGCAACGGTATAGACAGCGCAAATAAAGAACACCCAGAGAAAGCGGGGTACCATGGCAAAGGGACGACCAAGTGCTTGTATGGAGAGAGCGGCGGAATAAGTACCGGGAATAGTGTTGGCACTTATTCGTGGACAGGTAAGCATAAGATTCGGTCGAGAGGTGAAAGACGCACACTGCGCTAAACGACAAGATCACCAGGAGAAACTTTCCACTATCTCCCCAAGGTGATAACACCTGGGCGATCAGTGCGCCTGTGTTCTCACTTGAACCAAAAGCAGAGACATAAGTGAGATCGGTGATAGTCATCAACGTAGCGCCCAGTGTCACAGTGAAAACTATCGGAAGGAACAAACCCCAGAAAGTCAACATGAATACGCGCCAAGGATTCGTATCGACGGGCAAGCGGACATTGAAGTCAGCAGCGATAGGCGCCCAACCGGTGGCTGTACCAAATATGATTGCACCAAAGCTAAGAATATCAGCAATGAGTGCTCTTCCGGTGTCTTCCAACGGCTCTTGGGCGTTCACGTCGTATCCTGCTTTGCTGCCGAGTCCATAGAGGCAGCAAAGGATTAAAAATGCGACCGTCCAGGCGTAACGCTCGTAAACGTGGATCATGTTGTAGCCGATAAAACAAGGAATGAGACTGCAGACACTGATGGTAAGGATGCCGGCTATGAGAGGGAATGTGTTTGCATTGATTGAAGCAAGCGTCTGGCCACCAATAATAACTGTTGTCGTAGTAAAGCCAAGTCTAAAGGCCGAGTGTCAGTGGGCCTGGTGGTAGACATAAAAAAGAAGACGTACTGAGTAATTATGTTCAAGACAGAATAGAAGGTGCCACCCAGGTACCCCGAACTATAGCGGGAGATGATCATCATACGCAAACCAGTCCGCGGGCCAAGGGTAGCCATAAAGGCTGTTGCCATACAACCGAGAGCAGTAAAGCAGAAAATGGTCGCGACGGCATGACTGGGCTAGTCTAAGCACACGTTGATATTGGGTAATCGGAGACCTACGGTAGAGTAAGAGTGAAAATGGATTGGCCCAATACACCTACGGGTATAGCCATAAGTACCATGTTGGCCGACCTAGTATTACATCGGTGAAATACAAAACAGGATCAGAAAGTGAACACACCACCACATAAATAGACTATAGGGATGATAAGTGAATGCTCAGATACGACTGAATGTAGAGCAAACAGACTTGTTCCAGTAATTTTTCGTTTCCCTTTGGTGCTCTGGCACACGCTCTACGCCTCTTGCTTCGACACCGCTGTTGAAGAGTTTGGAGAGAAGAGGGCCAAAGATACCGAAACGTTTTACGATCACTTGCTCGGGCACATTCTCGAACGCATACGTCTCAGTGTCGACAACGGAGACGCTTTTTTCCTTCTCATAGGATTCGTGGCTGTAGACCAAGGACATGTTAGGGGTCCAGGAGAAGACGAGGTGAGTGGGAGGAGGGCACACAGATAGAGCAAGTTGAGTGAACACGTATGGAGGCTCCTGGTGGGCGATTTTGTTCTCGTACTTGCCGTCTTTTATCCTCGACAGAGTTTCGCCACCTGGATTCGGTATACTCTGCTCACACGCCATCAGCCAGCGGGGATAGAAGTATAATGTTGGCAGAGTGGAGCTATGTAATTGCTCTTGCAAGGTGCCATGATCAATGAAACGTTCTCAGCACTCCCGGGTTTCAGGTACATGCGTAAACGCACTCATGTCCGCATTATCAACAACCTTGTCAGATCTAAGTCTGTTTATCTCATAAACAGCAACAGTGATAGGAGGGACACACTTTTGAGTTTAGTGTTACACCCTGCTCTCGCCGTCTTACACATTTGGACGTTCTTTAGCGGGACTGCCCGCAAGTGCATTTCCCCTACTGCATCTGGGTCGACCACCTGGAGCAAGTGGCTTTCTTGGAAGACCTGGCGCCGCAATGCATCGAAATTGAGTTCAGGAACGTTGTTGAAATTAGACACGCTGCGTCAATCTATGATACTTATAAGCATCGCATAAAACGGTGGAGACTTACCCTCAGTGTCCGATTCAAACGACAGAGGGAAGAGAAGGGAATGCGACAACGAACGATATTTATACGTTAGTAGTCGAGAGTTGGAATTCGTATAGCAATCGTCGCAACGTACCGTGCTTAGGCTCTAGTAAACACGGACCCCACGATTCTCCGCACATTCGCGTCGTGCTCGTTTCGACGACATATTCATATTTCTATCGTTCCATGCGGTGGCCTGCCATATCGAACACCACAAGAACCTACTCTGGTGACCAGACCGTACCGATGACAGCACGGTTACTTGGTTACCAGTGTCAGAGCCTGACGGTCTAAACGTTGGACGAAACGGAATCTGGAGCACTCCAGAGCGCGATGGACTCTGTTTTAGAGTCCAACATTTAGGCCAGTCTTCAATCTTGCTAACCGCTTTGTATATTGAACCATCGACAGCTGAGACGAGGCATCGACCGCTAGGGTACTAACATTGCAAAATTGTGAGATTCCCTGATATGGCTGAGTTTCCCTCACGGCACGTGAGAGAAGTCTAAGCCTCGAGCACACAGCTATTGTATTGTACTACAATAACCACTGAGTTCTGATAACATAAGATATTGCATTCTCACAGATGATGTGAAAGGCAAATCTGAGTCGGCGCCCACGACCGGCCTTGAACTACAGTGAACCATACCCTTCCTGACCTAATATGTTTTTGTTGAGTTCTTCTCCTTCGTCTGTGATGACAACATCATCCTCTTCGCCCTTACTCTCCTCCAACTCTGGATTTCTAGGTTTGTTTCCCTCTTTGTCCATCCTATCACCCATCCCAACTTCAATGCCCCACTCAAGTTCATCCTCTAAGTCCTCGAGTTGCAAGTCATTGCCAGTATCTTCATCATCCAGTGGTGGTTTGTGTCCCTCATGCTGCAAAAATTCATTCCACTCACAGGTGACCTTATGGCCAATCCCTCCCCCTCTAGAATGCATGAACATGTCCCTGTCAACAAAACTAGAGCAGAATCAGTATATGTAGTGCATGCAAAACTCAATCTACATGTTAATGTAGTAGAAACACCAGTCATTGTGCAATCCAATTGACTCTGGTTCTTGTTGCACGAACGATGGCCCCAACAACTCCTCTGTGATACTCCATCTAAATGTAGGGATGAGATGGACTCCACAAATGACAGATTCTGGGTCTATGAAACTGAAAGCATCAGCTAGGTTTTCTTTGTCAAAGAACTGAAGCCAGGATAATCACTTGGCATTCCATCCAGACTTGAAGTTTGAATCATATTGGAACCAACAGATGAACAAGATGTCCATCTGTTCTGGCTTGGAATATGGAGATGTGGCATCATTGCAGTGTTGTACCATGATGTGGAAGATGAGACAGACGTGAGCATACCAGTATGGATGTGTATGCTCATCTTCTTGTGACAACAACATGACATTGGGATGGGAATGGGGGCTGATTGAGTCTTGTTCATGCCAAAGGTCATAGGTTGTGTAGTTAATCTGTAAGTAGACATGCTTGAAGATTTTGTTGTTCAGTAGGAGTACACAGTGCTGGTCCTTGTCAGAGAATTTATATTCGTCACCATTGTAAGCAAGTCCCCATATCCTTGCCAGTAAGTGATCCTTGAGGCATGGTAGAAAGTCTTATGTTAAAGGTGTAAATCAGTCAATCAAGTAATGGCAGCATAAAATGTATATAGATGGTAAGGCCATTTTGATGGTTGCTCAACCATTCTATGAGGTTGAAATGACACTCTCTCATTCCCCTAACTTAAACCCTAGTATAACCCTAGAAAGGGGGTAGCCTTTGCTACGTAACCCTAGAATATGATTCCTCATCTAGCTTAGCCAAGTCCATTAGCCAACCTCTTAGCTAACAGCTAGCAGATTCCCATGTCCTCGTCCTACCTCGGTCACATGATCTTATCGTGGTGCAACTGCTGTGCACCCCCACAACTCTGATTTTATCGATATCTTGGAATTCCCCATAACCTTATATCGATCGCATTTGCCCCTCAATCTGACCTATCAAATCTTTACCCAATCTTTATCTCAGATCTTACTCTAGACATTTGGCTCCCATTCTATTCTCACACGATCACATCTCAATTCCTAAATTCAAATCACCATCTTAATTATTATCTATTTGCATAATTACTATCTTTCCCCTTAACAATCTATTTATGTTATCACCTTGTATTTGTATTAGGTCTTAGGGTTTGGATCAAGGGTTACTATTTATAGAGATTACATAAGATGGTCTATGCGCAATACTCTACAATATATATAAAGCTGTAGATTACTTGTTGTAGCCTCACGTTTGAAATTCCCTTGGATTGTCTTCTTTGCTTTGAGGCTTAAGGCCACTGCATCGGTAAGACATAGGGCTTTGGCAGTTAAGATCTATTGGATCTTTCAGAGGTCATGGCTTTGCCATGTAGATGCAGTGGTGTAGAAATGATCTATAGGAGATATATGAAGATGTGGGGGATGCTTTGGCTGAGAGGCAGCTTCTGCAGCCAGAAGGGAATCTCTTGTGTTGTTCACCTTTGTAATGAACCATTCAATTGCCTCTTGGTGGGCAAGGTTGACATTCCATGTATCTTTCTTCCTCCCTGAGTGGCTAAAGCAACATTTTATGTGCTGATGCTCAAGTTTGCCCTGTGCTCTAGAATTAGTTCTCCTCATGGATTAAGAGGAAAGAAAATATTATACCATTTAGGTAGAATAGCTGTCTGTGGTCCCAAACTCTTGAATCATGTTTGGATAGTCAGCCAAAGAGTGATATTTGTAAGTGGAAAGGTTAAGTCTCTTGATCTTCAGCACAGAGGTTGTTGCGTTTTCATGTTCTGTTGCACACTGAGGGTCCTTGGTGATGAGCGCTGCATGTCTTTGAGCATGAGAAGTGGATTCTTGAGGCAATTCTGTGGTTTGATATGTGATGCATATTGTTGCTTGAAATATCTGTATCAAATAACTAAGATGCATGATTATAGTATCAAAGAATGAAAATGTATCATCTGTACATATGTAGTTAAAGCTTGCTGAAAGCATGCTAGGTCACTAAGTTGAAAAGAAGGTCTAAGATGACTTTGTTATAAGAAGAGAGTAGCAATTTCTTGAAAGTGGGGATTGTGCACTACCAGTGGAATTTGAGTGGGTGAGAACAAAAGATATGACCACTTACCTGAAGGAGATCCTTGTAATCTCTTGCTGCCAGTTGCTTCATTGCCAATGTGTTCTTGTGAAACCTTTGGATTGTTCCTTGCCTGAACATTATGACATTTCGATACCTATCAAGCTTATTATAATAACTTGCCCTAAATAGCCTATTGACTTACCTTTAATTCAGTTCTTGTATTGGATTCCCTCCATGAGTGTATAAGATATGCATCAAATGCATAAATATTGCCTTCCATACTCCAAGTTCAAATTTGTAAAGTAGGTTGACAATGAATAAAAGGAAAAAAAAAAATTAAATAAAGCATCCTCAGATGAGAGATGGTCAGAAAATGCATTCTATTAACAGTAGAAGTGAGCTCTAGCAACAGAATACTAGTGTCAAAATATTGCTTACCCAAGTTGGAATCTAGGACTTTTCTTTGAGAAGGTTACTGACCTTCTTGCTCGTCACCTTCTTCTCATGCTTAAAGATCAGTCAGCATGCTTTGTTAATTAGTGTTTGGTATACCTTGTTGTTCATTCAGATCTGTGTTCTGCCTGTTGGCATATCTGACAATTTTCCCATCTGGAGGACATTAGCCTTTTTGATAAGATAGTAGGGATAGTGTTAAGACTGTGTTGATGATCTCCAGGTGTAACTCTGGAACTCCAGAGTTGGTAGAAATAGAAATGTTGGCTTCACCATATGTGGTGTGCCCTTGCTGTTAATTGGATCCTTATATTTCGAAGCAGAGGTTCAAAGGTGGTTTAAAGGTGATTAATAAAGTCAGAGGGGGTCAAGAGAATCAGAGGTGATCAAGAAGGTCTATAATCATAGTTGGAATAAGTTGGTATCTTAGTCAATAATCTAGCTAAAGTACAAGGCTAGATATAGGGGTTTATATATGGAGGTAAAACAGAGGACAGAGTACTAAAGTCTAGGAATCCAAGTATTTTTGGGGGTACAAGTATTTTTAAGGGGGGATAATGAAAGGGGAAATAGGTAACTAAGGGAAGATAGAGATGAAAGGTCAGGGAGGATGGAGATACAAAATACAGAAAGGACAGGAGTATAAGATGCAGGAATGATGGAGGTACATGAGTATTGGAAATAATCATTACAAGATAGATGAAAAGGAGAGATATAACTCTGGAGGTCTGGAGTTGCAATATACATACATAAAAGGAAGCCAGAGTTGGCATGCAGTGTGCTGGAGGTATTGAAGGTGTTGGAGGTGGACTTGTGAATTTACAGGATATGACAGACAGAGACATTGCCTAAGGAATTTGATACATGATAACAACACCCTAGATTAGATTTGTTGTACAATTAGCCCATCTATATAGTAGAAGATCAATTGTGATATGTACTTTTCTAGATAATTGGCTGAATAGCTGAAAAAATAGAGGAAAAAGCATCAAATGATAGTGTCAGTGCACTTGATTAATATACCATTCTTGTATGCCTTGACAAAGTCATCATCAAGGAGAAGCCTCCATATCACATGCATGAGTTTGCACTTAAAATGGGTGTAAAGTTCATCCATTGATGTTTCTCTGTATATTTTGATATAGAGATCTTGAAAGTTGTTGGATAACTAGACAATTTATCAGTGTTATATAGTACATCAAATAACAAAAACTTACTGAGGGAATGTATGTAACATGGTGACATGCTGCTGCAGTTGGCTTCCTATGGGTATACTTGGATTGGTTTTTAAAAAACAGGTAAACTGGCCAGAGTGATGCATCACTGAAATTAGTGAGCTATATAGCATCAGATCAAAGCATTAAGGGCATGACGACTTGCTCATAATGATCTCCTGGGTTCCTGGGGAGTGAATTGATTTTCTTGTATGCATCAAGCATATGAGGGGATATATATGCTTTTGAGTAAATGTGAACATTTTGCTTGTCCACAGTGGTCCAGAGCTGCTCAAAAGGTGTCATGTCAAACGTAGAGGAGACACTGTCAGTGAATACAGATTTAATGATGTCAGTGATGGAATGGTGAATGACATTTTTGATCTGAATAAGAGAAATAGTTGGGTCTGTTTCTAAAGTATACTTGATTCCTTCTTTGATAAGGGGGAAATTGAATGAGCTGCAGATCCAGCCATGTTGTGCATGGAAAGGGTTTGAGTCATCCTGGAGGTACTTTCTGATGAGATTGCATTTACGGTCAAGCAAGAATATCAGTTTTTCAGATGAATTGAATGAGGGATCTTGTAAATATTTCCAGAGCTGATTAGTCTTCTCCTTGATTTTTGCTGTTGAATCTGAAAAATGCCAGCAGGTAAGCAGGCCAGCAGTAGGGCTACTAAATGCTGAAAATAAGTTTTGACAAGTAATATCCAAAGAAGGGATAATATTCTTGAGGCCTGAATCAGGAATGGCTTATTGAACAAGTGTTGGTATGTCAATCAGATTCATATCTGAACTGGGCTTGGATGTTGGGCAATTTGGGTAGATCTTGAAAAGGCCCATGAAATCCGGTTCCATCTGAACTTGGTCAAAAGAAGGATGAACAGTGTCATATCCCATAAATCTATGAGTTCACCTCTAATACCTCTGACACCTTCAATACACTATATGCCAACTCTGGCCTTTTTTCATGTATATTACAACTCTGAAACTCCAGAGTTATCTCTTTTTTCATCTATTCTGTAATATTCATTTTTAATACTTATGTACCTCTGTCATCCCTGCATCTTGTATCCTCTGTCATCACTGTGTTCATCTTGTACCCTCTGTCATCACTGTGTTCTGTACCTTCATCCTTCCTGACCTTTCATCTCTGTCTCCCCTTAGTTACCCATCTTCTCTTTTCATTATCCACTCTTGAAAATACTTGTACCCCCGAAAATACTCAGACCCCCAGACTTTAGTACTCCATCTTCCATTTCACCTCTGTATATAAACTCCCATATCTAGCTTTGTACTTCAGCTAGATTATCAACTTAAATTCCAACTTAGATTCCAACTAAGATACTGACCTATTCCAACTACAATTATAGACCTTCTTAATCACCTCTGATCCTCTTGACCCCCTCCAACTTTATTGACCCCTGTTACAACTCTTTCTTTTCTTCGTACTTCTCTTTCACCTCTGCTCAATCCATATACTACCATCTGTCCTAGGCTCCCTCATTCGACGTGTCCTAGGACATCCATTGGACTTCGTTCCTTTTCTTTGCCTCAGGGTTCTTCGATTGCCTCTGTACCCATGGCGCTTCCTCTTACCATATTTGTCTCATTGATTCTCCCACAATGTGTTGGCCACGTGTTCTGACTTTCATTATTACGCGTCCTTCCTTTTCAGGTTTCCTTCCATTCCATTATGCGTCTTCTTTTGATCCGTAACGCATAACCCTTTCTTTTCTAGTTCTCCTTGCATTTCTTATTACGGTCCGTGCACGAGAAGACTACATATATAAACGACTTGAGCACCACCTAGATCGCTAGTTTAGACCTCCTTCAAGCTATCTTGTATCTCGTCGCCTAGCAATCTACTTGCTTCTCTCGTCTTGCTCACCCCGCAGTTAGGAAACCCCTAGATTGCTTCCTTGATCAGCTTTCATCTTGATCGCTGATACCCTTGACATCATTGTTGGAGGAATCCCCACAACGAGGAGACTACGTCATCGGATCCCAACCTGACTCTTTGATCAGTTTGCTCTTCGCTTACTGATATTTTCGAGGAAACCCCTTGACCACCACTGACGGAGGAAACCCCACATCAGAAGTACTGCGTCATCGGCTCCCAACCCGACTCCTTGACATCGAAGGCCCCTTGCGATTGCTCCTACCCCGGGTAGTCGTAACAAAAGGTCTAAACTCTCTAGCAGAGGCTACCATCGCGTAAGCCTCCACCATTCACCCTCAGTGTAACCACCCCACATGGGGACTTTACCGTCCTGCCCCTGCTGAACCTTCTTCCCTGGAGGAATCGGATGAGTCTACTCACCTAGAGGATCAGGAACCCAACAAACTCGCTGCTCAGATTGAGCACACCCTTCATTGCCAGATAGTGGAACAACAAGACCAGAACCTAGCCACCACCCTCTCCCACAGTCTCACCATTCCATCCGAACCAACAACCGCCCCCTTCTCTCCAACTCCTACACGTTCTACCACTTCCGGTCCTTCTCGCGCTGTTCCTTCTATCGCTAGCTCTTTTACTAGCGTTCCTGTTCATCCTCCCCCTATTCCATCCCTACCTCTGTCCTTGCCAATAATGTCCTCCCGTCCCACTGAGCTCCGCCTCAGCACTCCCAAGATCTTTGATGGCTCTTATAACAAAGCCATACCTTGGTTGAACACTGTGCTGTTTTACCTCACAGTGAACGATGCCATGTACAACTCCGACCCTAAGAAGGTCGCCTTTGCCCTGTCTTTCATGACTAAGGGACCCGCCCTCACCTAGGCAACCATCTATCACATGTCTACTATTAATGCAGGCATTGCAACCATCGGCACTTGGGAAAACTTCGTCAAAGCTTTCAAGACCGTGTTCGAACACCACAACACAGTCAACAATACTATCACTTGGCTCACCACCAAACACGTTCTCATTGGTAAGAACAGCGTTTACAACCCCTCGTTGAACTCCTATATAGCCGAGTTCAAAAACAAAGTCGCTACGTCTCAGGTCTAGGACAACAATGTCTTGATCTCTTACTTTGCTTCTGGACTTCCCCCCGCTCTCATGAGGAAGATCATGTCTATGGAGAAAGTTCCCTCGACCATCAAGGTATGGTATGAAAAAGCTGTTCATTTCCAAACCCAGTGGGATCATGCAGCTGAGCTATCACGCTGATACTCCCGTCCATCGTACCAACCTCACCAAAACTTCTCCTCTCCCTCTCACACCCCCGCCAAAGACCCTGATGCCATGGACGTTGACATCATCCGTGTTCCAAAAATGACCCCGGAAGAAAGGAAGTGTTGTGTTGAGAAGAAACTTTGTTTCAGATGCCGTAAACCTAGCCACTCCTCCCCTGCCTGTCCCACTTTCACAGCTGCTAAACCGGTCATAAAGGCAATCGGTCAGGATGACAATGAAGATCTCCCACATCTTCAAGAGATAGACGATGACAATGAAGACGTTCCAGCGGTCAGGTGGGTTAGATTCAAGAAGATGGATTTTTAAATAGGGGAACTTCTTCAATGTGAGTCTCCCCTTCTTTTTCTGTGTGTGCACTTGTACTTGTAACGTCTACTACCAAGGCTATGCAAATCCCCGTTCAAGTAATCGTACCCTCGCACACACTGAAAGCCATTGACATCCACGCCCTCATTAATAGCAGAGCCGACATCTCCTGTATCGACTGGGACTTCGCCTGCAAACACAAGCTTCCTCTTACGAAGCTCGACAAACCAATCTATGTCTGGAACGCCGACAACTCCCTTAACAAGAAAGGCACTATCTGATACTCCTGCTCGCTGTTCCTCAATATTGAGGGAATAGCACATCAAGTAAACTTCATGGTCATGTCCCTCGGACATGACAATGTCCTCCTTGGACTCCCCTGGTTGAAAGAAACCAACCCCACCATCAACTGGACCAAATGAACTCTTTCACTCTCTGAAAGTCTCGACCAGTTGAAAGAACTCTACGCCCTGCACTCGATGGACTATGACTGTCACTTGTCCAAATTTTGGAAACCACCACCCCATGCTCCTCGACATATCCACGTTGACTCCGTCACTCACTCTCATTTGTTTGAGTACAACGAATGGAGAGACCCCTCTGCCCACTGTCAACACGACAACGACATCCAGATCATGTTCCGCATCATCAAAAGCGGATCTTGATATATCCCCAAAGGATCCCCGGTCATCAGACACCTCACTCAGGCTACTGAACTTGCCATGGCTGCTGAGAAGGAGAAACCCAAGCCAGTTCTTCCAGCAGAATACTCTGAATTCGCTTCTGTCTTTTCAAAGGAAGCCACTGACCATGTCCCACCCTCACGGCCTTACGACCATGAGATTAACCTCAAGAATTCTTTCACTCCAAAGATCAGGAAACTCTATCCTCTCTCGCCCAAGGAACACACTGCCACTGAGTCCTTTTTACAGGAAAATCTAGATTGCGGCAAGATCTGCCCCTCAAAGTCCCCTCAAGCTTCCCCGTTCTTCTTCGTCAAGAAAAAGGATGGTGGCCTTTGTCCCTGCCAAGACTACCATTACGTCAACGAACACACCATTCGTGACGCCTACCCCTTATCCCTTGTATCTGATCTCGTTGACAAACTCTGCAATGCCAAGGTCTTCACCAAGTTCGACGTACGATGGGGATTGTTATAACTTTTCCTTTTCTTCGTACTTCTCTTTCGCCTCTGCTTAATCCATGTACTACCATCTGTCCTAGGTCCTCTCATACGCCACATCCTAGGACATCCACTGGACTTTATTCCTTTTCTTTGCCTTGGGCTTCTCCGACTGCCTCCGTATCCGTGGTGCTTCCTCTTACCATATTTGTCTCGTTGATTCTTCCCGTGATACGACAGCTGCGTGTTCTGATTTTCATCATTACGCGTCCTTCCTTTTCGGGCTTCTTCTCATTCCATTATGCGTCTTCTTTTGATCCGTAATGCATAACCCTTTCTTTTCTAGTTCTCCTTACATTTCTTACTTAGGTCCGTGCACAAGGAGACTATGTATATAAGTGACTCGAGTATCACCTAGATCACTAGTTTAGACCTCCTTCGAGCTACCTTGTATCTCATCACCGCCTAGCAATCTATTTGCTTCTCTTGTCTTACTCGCCCTGCGGTTAGGAAACCCCTAGATCGCTTCCTTGATTGGCTTGTCCTTCGACTCACCAATACCTTGACCACCATTGGAGGAATCCCCACAACAGAAGTACTGCGAGTCGGCTCCCAACCCGACTACCTTGATCGGTTCGCTCTACGCTTACTGATATCTTCGAGGAATCCCCTCGACCCTTGCTGACGGAGGAATCCCCACGTCAGAATTACTGTGTCATCGGCTCCCAACCTAACTCCTTGTCATCGAAGGCCCCTTGCGATTACTCCTACCCCGGGTAGTCGTAACAGGGATACAACAACGTCTGTATCAAGGATGGACATCAATGGAAGGCCACCTTCATTACCCACAAGGGGCTTTTTGAACCAACCGTAATGTTCTTTGGTCTCTGTAACTCACCGGCCACATTTCAGAGATTCATGAATGACTCCTTCCGAGATATGATCACCGAAGGATGGCTCGTCATCTACATGGATGACCTCCTTATCACCTCCCCCGACAAAGCAACTCATACGGAACGAACTAAGCATGTTCTTCAACATATGACCGAACTCGACCTGCACCTCAAGCTTGAGAAGTGCAAGTTTGCCACCACTGAAGTGGAATATCTCAGGATGATTGTCAAGCCCAGACAACTTGCTATGGACCCCGTCAAGCTTGACAGAATCGCCTCCTGGCCAGTTCCTTCTACCGTCAAGGACGTTAGATCTTTTCTCAGCTTCACAAATTTCTATCATCGATTCATCCCGGATTACTCTAACATCGCCCATCCCCTCATAGATCTCACCAAGAAACTTAGTTTGTGGTCCTGGTCGCCTGCCTGTACCTACACCTTCAACACCCTCAAGGCACTTTTCCTCAAGAAACTGGTATTACAAATGCCAAACCTCTCCACCCCCTTCACCATTGCCACCGACACCTCAAAGTACACTTTTGGAGGTATTCTCCTTCAGACCAATGCCAACGGAGAATGGCATCCTTGTTCCTATATTTCCCAGTCGTTCTCTCCCGCAGAACGAAACTATGACATTTACAACAAAGAACTCCTTGCCATGATCCGTGGGTTAAAAATGTGGCGCCATTACCTCCATGGCTCAGCTTTCCCTATTCAAATGTTCACAGATCACAAGAACCTGACCTACTTCCGTCAGCTGCAAACCCTCAATCGCCGCCAAGCCTGTTGGCTTATCAACCTTGCTGACTTTGATCTAAAAATGATCTACGTTCCCGGCATGCAACTTGCCAGCCCCGACGCCCTATCTCAGCGTCCAGATCTCCTCTCGACCTCCGATCTTGATAACGAAGGCATAACACTTCTCCCGCCTTCTCTTTTTATTAATACTATTGATTCCGCTCTCCACGAACGGATCAAAGAGTTCTCCGAGTCTGACACCCTTGTTTGTCAAGCCCTCCAGTCTATGAACGAGGAGATTCCTTCTGCATTCCGCTCCTGCCTCGCCGACTGGCAACTTGATGCCGGTATCCTTACCTACCAAGGCTGTGTCTATGTTCCCACCAACGACGCCCTTTGTCGTTCCATTTTACAGCGTTGCCATGATCACGAGACTGCCAGCCACCCCGGTTTTCTCAAAACTCGTCAACTCGTCGCCGCCAAATTCTGGTGGCCCAGCCTCACCACCTATGTCTGTCGCTATGTTGAAGGTTGTGCCACCTGTCAGCAAGTGAAATCCAATACTCACCCCTTCATTCCCCCCCTTACTCCAATCAAATCCTCCGCATCTCAGCCTTTCCAACAGATCTCCTGCAATCTGATCACTGACCTTCTGGTCTCTTCCAGTTTTGACTCACTCTTGGTTGTGGTCGACCACAGGCTTACAAAGGGGGTAATTTTATGCTCTACCAAGAAATCCATCACCGCCCTCTTTTTCCACAAAGTCTTCCTCCACTTCAGTCTCCACAACAAAATCATTTCCGACTGAGGACCTCAGTTCGCAAGTTCGTTCACACGTGAACTGGGAAGACTACTGCGATACAACCTATCCCTCTCCATAGCATACCACCCACAGACTGATGGAGAAACCAAGCAGATAAACCAGGAAGTTGAAACTTACCTCCATATCTACTGCAGATCCAACCCAGAGTTTTGGGCAGATTCGATCTCCCATGCCGAATTTGCTCACAACCATCGCCCCCACTCTGTCACCAGCAAATTCCTGTTCTTCCTCATGATTGTTATGAACTACCGCCAAAGTGTCTGATCACTTCCACAAGGCTCGGACTATGCTTGCAGGCTACACGTGTCCTGGCTCACGAAGGAGGGTATGGGGGTCCTTTCCGAACAACGCAGTCTACAATGACCAAGTAGGCCAAGGCAATGACTATCGCAATGAACAAAGTGGATTAGACTGGGGTTTTCAGTCGCAAAGTACTACTTTATATACTGTACAGGCACACGCACAGACCATGCTATGCGTGAGATGAACTACCATATATAGACTAAGTGGTCTCACGACCATGGGAACTCAATAACGGAAATTAATGGGGCTATGTGAGAAGAGCAGAAATTAAAAGGGCGCAGTCACCTCATGGTATGATGTCATTGGTTCTAGACCTAGTCATGTGAGGGTTACCACGGTCACGTGCACAGATCACGTGACTGGAAAAGTGAAAAGTACAAGTCCAAAAAAATTTGAAAATGTTCATATTATAACAATGATGGGATATGAACTCCATGCCCTACCGCCGATCATCGCTAATTCAGATCTCCCTGCAGTAGAAGACCATCTGAAGACACTTTCAGCTGCCTGAGATGAAGCCCTTGTCTCCCATGAGCTGGCATGTCAAACCATATCTGCCTGAACTAGACAACACTTCAAACCCTTTGCCCTAGGAGATAGGGTATGGCTCGAAGCATGGAATTTGAAATGTTCTATTGCAAATCCCAAGTTTGCCTCCAAACAAGAGGGATCCTTTACTGTCACAAAGGTATTGTCCCCAATCACATATCAACTACACCCCCCCAAGGCCTGGAAGATCCACCCGGTATTCCATGCCTCGCTTCTCTTGCCGTATCGTGAGAACGACATCCATGGAACTAACTACCCTGCACCCCCTCCGGATTTAATAGATGGTGAAGAAGAATACGAAATAGAAAAGATCATCAAGCACAAAGGATCAAAAGGACAGTGTTCCTTTTTGATCCAATGGAAAGGGTATACAACTGAAGAGGACTCCTGGGTTCCAGAGAGACACTTGACCAATGTGGACTCCATCCTCCAAACGTATAAAGCCCTGTTCCCCTCCGTCTTCTCCTCATCCTCCCAGAACTAACATGGCCATCGAATTCACCCCCACTGCAAAAATCACCCACTTGACTCTCACCATTGCCCAGATCTACAAATGCTACCAAGTGGCTCCCGGCTTCGCCTCCCCTCTCGCCATTCCATCCCCACCTTACGAAAACCAGACCCTGTTCCCCGAGGAGCATGATACGTCGTCTCCTCCAATTTCCTCTTCTCCTTCTTTTGTACATTCTTCCCCACTTGTTCTCTATGATAGTCTTACCAGCGTTGATGCTGCTGCACAATGCCCTCCTACTCCTCCTATGGAGCATGCAGACAGCCCTTCTTATGATACTGAACAGGCCCCTCTCTCCGTAGATGTCCCGACCACCGCATACTGCCTCAGTGATGGTCCCCCCACCATCTTTGAGATCTGCGAGCTCACCGAGCTCATCACCAACCCCGGTCTTGCAACCACTCTCGACTGTTACCTCGACTCAGCATCCCCCCTATACGCCCTTTACAGTGCCTACTTGGTGAACCTAAACATCATCGCCCTCACCCACGCTCCCACCACCGATGCCAACCGGTCCTATGTGGCCCAGTTTATCTACCAAGACGCTATGCAGGCTCAATCCCACCTCCTTGTAGCCCTCCACCAGCTCAGCATGCTTACCCTCTTAAGGGACATGCACCGCTACCTCCTGGCCCTGGCCATGCAAACATGTCCCCTCACTAGGGAGCTTTACAAAGTGCTCGCCATCAAACACCATCGCACTTGTCAACGTGCGACTCCAACAGTCTTCCTTGCTGAGGTCGAAAGACCACCCCCTACTGAACCTGTCACAGTTTCACAGGCACTCGCAATTCCCACCACATCAACCACCCCTTCCACTTCTTCAACCTCTCTTGGATTGGAAGAAGACCATCTTATGCAGCAGATCGAAAGCTCCTGGACCGGCGCCAATGGTCGTCTTCCACTTCCAGACTCACACCCTCGAGCCAGAGAATGATGTTACTCCTGTGGCCATATCGGCCACTTTCAACGAGACTGTCCCGTGCACCAATGCACGACTTGCCTCCGATGGGCTCCTGGGTACATCCTTGCCTGATGTCCCCTCCGCCGTTGCACCGTCTTCCCACCGCCACGGCACGTCCTGCCCCCTAGGCAACAGTCGTCCTCATCCTCATCCACCCAATCCACCCCGTCCTCCTTCTCCTCATCTGGATGCTGCCATTCCCAACGAGGAACCACTTCTTCTCACAGACAGGGAACCCCCCTGGTCCCTTATTACTCCTTCCCCACTCTCCAACGCTTTCTGCGTCGTCGGTCCCCTTCTCCCCTTGTCGACCGTAACTACTCTGACGAGGAAGATTGTATTGATGAAACTGGTTACGGTAACATCACGGGCTCCCCGGTTGGTGGCCCCGTTCTCTACTAACTCTCCTATGGTCGAGCTGCTGTGTGCTCTCATGTCCAAGTTATCTCTGTCTATGCCGTGGTATTGACTCTACAAAGGGGGTAATGTTACAACTTTTTCTTTTCTTCGTACTTCTCTTTCACCTCTGCTCAATCCATGTACTACCATCTGTCCTAGGCTCCCTCATTCGACGTGTCCTAGGACATCCATTGGACTTTGTTCCTTTTCTTCACCTCAGGCTTCTTTGATTGCCTCCGTACCTGTGGCGCTTCCTCTTACCATATTTGTCTTGTTGATTCTCCCACGATGTGTCGGCTGCGTGTTCTGACTTTCATTATTACGTGTCCTTCCTTTTCGGGTTTCCTTCTATTCCGTTATGCATCTTCTTTTGATCCATAACGCATAACCCTTTCTTTTCTAGTTCTCCTTGCATTTCTTACTATGGTCTGTGCACGAGGAGACTACGTGTATAAACGACTCGAGCACCACCTAGATCGCTAGTTTAGACCTCCTTCGAGCTACCTTGTATCTCGTCGCCTAGCAATCTACTTGCTTCTTTTGTCTTGCTCACCCCGCGGTTAGGAAACCCCTAGATCGCTTCCTTGATCAGCTTTCATCTTGATTGCCAATACCCTTGACATCATCATTGAAGGAATCCCTACAATGAGGAGACTGCGTCATCAGATCCCAACATGACTCTTTGATCGGTTCGCTCTTTGCTTACTGATATCTTCAAGGAAACCCCTCGACCACCACTGACAGAGGAAATCCCACGTCAGAAGTACTGCGTCGTCAGCTCCCAACCCAACTCCTTGACATCGAAGGCCCCTTGTGATTACTCCTACCCCGGGTAGTCGTAACAACCCCCTTCAACTTTATTGACTACCTCTAGATCACCTCTGAACTTCCACTCTGAAATACAAGGATCTAATCAACAGCAAGGGTGCATCACATATAGTGAAGCCAACATCCTTATTTCCACCAACTCTAGAGTTCTGGAGTTACACCCAGAGATTATTGGCATGGTCTTAACAGTATAATCTAGTTTCCACTTGCTGTTCATCTCACTTAAGTTCTTTTGTCCTTTAGACTCATACCAAGTGGTAATGCCCTATCATGATCTCCTTAGTACCCTCTATTTTCACCTTGTTTCATTATGACACCTTCAGCATCTTTGCAAGCAATTGTCAAAGACCAGAGCCCATCAGTCAATTCCATAGATTCTCCACACATTGTACTTTGACCTCAGTCCCTCCATCAGCATCCTTGCTGACCTGCATCAAGTTGAATTGATATATGGCCATGACAGAAGGATCTAAGAAGTCAAAATTCATACACTTCCTATGGTCAGAATTTCACAAAATTTTAGGGATGGATAGTCTATAGTATAAACTACCTTTTCCTAGATTTTCCTAAATTTCCCATAATTTTTTAGGGAGATATTAACTTATCTTTCCCATCCATTCTTATATAGTGATCAAACTTGTAGTTATACAGAAATTCTTTATATTTCATTTCTACCCTACACACTTGCCAAGTAGCTACCATTCCCACAATCACATGACCATGTACTACCCCTAAATGAGTCATATCGAGTCAGTATGAGTCAACATGAGTCACAATGAACATTAGCATCCATGACTACCAAAAAGTGTACTAGATTCAGCTTGGCTTAGCATGAGTCAGCATGAGTCAGTGCCAAGCCTACCAAGTCAAAGCTCATTCAATCAAAATGAGCCATCTGTAATCTTTTTGGCAATTGACAGCTAATTACTTGGCATTTCCTTGGCATTTGTAAGTGATTTGTAAGCTAGCACAGCCTAGCACAGCCACTGTAAATATCTATATAAGAAGAGCCTTTCAGGCCACAAAAAGCAGATTCTTATTTCCAAAGATTTGATTTTACAAAGGAATTCTCTCTTAAAAAGACTTTCTCACCCCATTTAGAAGTTTCCTCCATAGGTAACCCACAGAGGGCCTAGTGCAGGACAATTCCTTAGCTTTAGTACTACTAGATAGTTGTTAGGAGCAAAAGACTTGTATCCAAGAAGGGACAAGTGAAATAGAACACCTTTAGGGAGAAAATCTTTTATAGGACAACAGATCCCCAACAACCTAGACTACTAGTGCCAAGCATGTCTGCTATATCAGCTGACTAAGCCACCTAAAGGAATAAGTGCTAGTCTTGCTTGACCTGATTTTATCTCCTTAATTGCATAATAAAAATTGAGTTATTAAAATCTATTTGAGTGAACTAAGTGAAGCCTAGTCTGAATTTCAGCAAAGCCTGGAACATATTTACACCTCTATATCTTAGCATATCTACAGATCACTGCTAACATCTTTATATCTTTGCAGTTCCTTGGTTTACTAACACCAACAGGTACCAGCAAACTAACTCTTGGCAACTTTATTAAAATTCAGCCAACATATCTCTTGCACAAACAAGTGCAACAACACTGTAGTCTAGCAACCTACTGTTGTCTAGCCCAATTCTAATGCATGACCACTAGAAAATCACATCACTAACCAGATCATCAGTCAAACCCATTTCAATTACTTCAGTCTATATATATTTGTAGAGGATTAGCAACAAACCACATACTGTCCACACTAAGTTTATCACTGAATTCATCTAGGAGATATTTATCCCTAGCTTATAGTGTAACATCCATGGGTAGGTAAGGCATAAGTCTAGGAAACTTTGTTTTAGTTCCATTGCATTTGCCTACAAAGAAGACACCACATGTGCTGGCCACATCATTGAGGCATCCCCTGCCAACCCCATCAATACTGCCTCAACTTCACCAGCTTCCACTATAGGTCTTGAGAATGTCATGATGGCAGTATGTGAAACTGCTCCAGAACCATCTCTGAAGCAACCCCCATTTCCTTTCATTTCTGCACAATTGCATGACTCTGTTCTAGCTATAAATACCATTTTGCTCAAACCTGTCAGTGACTTGTCTGAAATTGAGCTCAATGGTGTGTCAGAAATACCAGGTAACAGTAAAAAGAAATTGTTGGCACCAAAGGGAAAATGAAATGTTACTGGTCAAAGCTCTGAGGGAGGTCCCTCTAAGTGTAGGAGTGGCTGAAAGAAGGCTAGAGATAAGGCATAAGTGAATATGTTTGTCATTATATTATCTGCTTGGCTCAACATGGGAGATAGGTTGAAGTTCTCAAGATCATACATCACTCAATCTTGTATGCAAGTTTACCATATTCACATGTCTCTTTACCCATCTTTGTCACTTCTGCAATGATGGACCAATTTCACATTCATAGCATTTTCATAATTTGCTCTCTCAATTATTCCATGTACTGTCTTATTGCCTGTTCTTTGTAACTTATGGAATACATTGTCATATCATAAGCAAAATGCAATATTTTGACACATATAGAGCTCTCTAGTAAAAATCAAATATAACCCATTATTTGAAAATATCATAAAGACAGTATATTATTGAGAATGTTAGAAAGACAGTGTTATGAACCTATTGTGAATGACAAATCCACAAGGCTTGATGCTACTTCGCAGGCTACACGTGTTCTGGCTCAAAGAAAGGGTACGAGGGTCTTTTCCATTCAACTCAGTCTATAAGGGCTAAATAACCCAGGCAATGACTATTGAGGTAAACAAGATGGATTAGACTGGGGTTTCCAGTCACAAAGTATCTACTTATATACTGTATAGGCTCGTGCACAGACCATGCTATGCATGGGAGGTGTTACCATAAATAGACTAATGGATTCCATGGTCATGGTCATGAGATAATGGAAATTAAATGGGCTGTGTGAGAAGAGCAGAAATTAAAAGAGTGAGGTTACTACAAGGTGTGACATCATTAGCTCTAGGCCTAGTCATGTGATGGTTATCATGGTCATGTACACAGATCACGTGACTGAGAAAAGAAAAAGATGTAAGTTTGAAAATGTTTGAAAATGTTCATATTATAACAGACAGTACTTGCATCAAAAGTCTGCTCCTGGGTCAGAAAAAGCATTTATTAAGATTCCAAAATAACAGTGACTGAGATCTGACATGTCAAACTGGTCTATAGCATGTGATAATAGAAAATATTACTATCTATGGTAATCTCACAATTTCATAATGTTTGTGATGTATGGCTGAAAACTATTTTGTTATAGCTGTTCGCAAAATGATGTGAAAAACACATTTGAGAATTTGATTTGTTGAAACCTGCTGGATAGGACCCCAAACTCAGATTGCTCTGTCACACACACTGCTATTCCCACACACCACCACCATGCCAATCCACATCATGTCCAATGACACGAAATTCCATATTCTAGTCCTTTTTCTTGATGGCTACACTGTAAAAGAGATATGTGGCCTTCTTGGTATCAAGAAAACAAAACTCTCAACTTCTACAAAAGATTTGGCATTGTCTATAACCTGCATACAGACTATTGCATTATTGGGCGCCATTACATTCTCAGTATAGAAGTACTGGTACTAAATGTAACTATGTACTACTAGTGGTAGTTGGTGCCATTGAAATGAGGAATGTTGTTGAAGGTGGAGGACATTGTGAGAATAAATTCTTGAAATATAAAGTTGTCAGTACTATACCATAATCAAAAGAAAATGGAGGCAAAATAAATTGTTCATTCCTGAATGCTTTCAAAGCCCTGTTATTAAAGTGACATAGTCTCTTCCTGGAGTATCCAGGTGACATTTTAACAGCAGAGCACATAGAGTGCATCATGGCAATCCAGTATTAAAATGCATGAATATGTTTGCATTCAAACTAACTTGGTATAAAAATGCATCCACTTGAAGGCATGATTGCCATGCATAAAGCACAAGCAGGGCTCATAACCTGTTGAAGCTGGCATATACTAATAGAGCTTAGCACAGCTACATACCTTAGTAGTGAGACGTTTGCTGGTAGGCAATAGTTCAAGTGAAAGATTGATTAGAACTCAGCACAGCTGAGTTTGTATCTACATACAATGAGTGTGTGAACTAATATACATATTGAGATAATGTAACATTCAACAATTATTGGGAGACCAATTTCTAAAACTGTATGTCAAGGTGGTTTCAACAACCATGTGGATCAAGGACTACTGTACATTACCTATTAGGGCACTGACACTATTGAGAACTCTATATACATACTGATGGAATTTATATTTATATCTTCGCAGTCCAAATTAATTCCATTGTTTATGATTGAATTAAAAGGCCAAAAAAGGGAATCATCTGTGAATATCTGTTTAACATTGAGTAGTGCTAAATACTGACTTCAAGTTATGCCAATCTATGCAAATAATGTGCAGGCATAGCCCAATACAAGGTCCAAAAGAGATGCTCAGGTGATAGGCAAGGATAAAATGCTAGCCAAGGGCACTGTTATCAGCATTGTTAAGAATAGTGGTTAGAAAATCTTGAGAAATAAAATTAAGTGAGAATTTCTGCTCACCATGGTTTGCATAACGCCAACACAGTCATTTAGCCCTATGCCATCTGTTAAGACCATGCCAACAATCTTCGGGTATAACTCTGGAACTCTGAAGTTGGTAGAAATAAGGATGTTGGCTTCATTATATGTAATGCGCCCTTGCTGTTGATTAGATTCTTGTATTTTGAAGTGGAAGTTTGGAGGTGGTTTGGAGGTGATCAATAAAGTTGGAGGGGGTCAATAAAGTTAGAGGGAGTCAAGAGGATCAGAGATGATCAAGAAGGTCTATAATCATAATTGGAATAAGTCAGTATCTTAGTCGATAATCTAGCTGAAGTACAAAGCTAGATATAGGTGTTTATATATGAAGATGAAACAGGAGATAAAGTACTAAAGTCTAGGGATCCAAGTATTTTTGGAGGTACAAGTATTTTCAAAGGTGATGTTAAGACCATGCTGACAATCTCCAGGTGTAACTTTGGAACTCCGGAGTTGGTAGAAATAAAGACGTTGGCTTCACCATATGTGGTGTGCCCTTGCTGTTGATCAGGTTCTTGTATTTCAGAGTGGAGGTTTGGAGGGAATTTAGAGGAAATCAATAAGGATCGGAGGTAAATAGAGAGTTTATAGCTGGAAGTTTAAGTTGGTATCTTAGTTGGGATCTAAGTCAGAATCTGAGTTAGAATCTAAGCTGATAATCTAGCTAAAGTACAAAGCTAGATATGGGAGTTTATATATGGAGGTAAAATGGGAGACAGTACTAAAGTCCAGGGATCTGAGTATTTTTGGGAATACAAGTATTTTTGAGGGTGGATAATGAAAAGAGAAGACAGGTAATTAAGGGGAGACAGAGATGAAAGGTCAGGGAGGACAGAGGTATGGAATGCAGGGATGATGGAGGGTATGAGATGCAGGGATAATGGAGGTATGTAAGTATTGGAAATGAGTATTACAGAATAGATGAAAGGAGAGATAACTCCAGAGTTCTGAAGTTGTGATATACATGAAAGAAGGCTGAAGTTGGCATGTAGTGCACCAGAGGTGTCAGAGGTGTTAAAGATGAACTTGTGGATTTATAGAATATGACAGTATTCCCCTCTTAAGCTTGAACTTCTGAGAGCCTTTAGAGATAATGTGGAGTTCGAGGAAAAGCGGAGTCCAAATTTTGAGGGTTAGAGGCAAAAGCCTATAAAAGAAAACACACAATCCTATTGACACTTCCTCATTCAAACTATCATGTCTGATAATGAAGAAATCAACACCTGGTCTAATGCCTGCTTGGCAGAGAATGACAATGATGACAATAACATGTGCTCTGTGAAGTTCGCCAAGCAGAGATGACAAGCAAAGGTGAAGAAGGAAGTAAAGGCAAGGCAGAAGATGGAGGAGCAGAGAAAGAAGGCAAAGAAGCAGAAAGCACATGAGGAGGAAAAACACAAGGCTGAGGAAACAGCCAAATGAAGGGTAAGTATGGAGTGGTATTGAAGTAGCCTGGAGGCTAATGGAATCATAGGCAAAGGAGGTGCAAGCACAGCAAAGCACCAGTAAAGGAAAAGGGAAGGCTGTGGCACTTCCTATGTGCAAAAGGTGCAATGATTGCAGGCTTGAGTGTAAGCTCAGTCTGGATAAGTTGACATTGTGCATGGAGTGTTAGGAGATGAAGGTGAAGTGTAAAAGGCCAGGGATGGAGGAGGCAAAGAAGCTGGTTTGGAGGAGAAAGGGGGCCATAGAGAAGGCCACTTAGCCAATAAAGAAGAAAGTGTGGGGCCTTTGAAGGTGGGGTCAGCAGAGATGGAGTCTGGGAGGAAGTGGGTGGAGATAGGTCGAGGGGTGGTGGAGGTGCTGGTAGAGATCCAGGCCTTAATGGTGGGGCTGAGCAAGTACTTGGATTGCCAGAATGGATTTTTTGAGAAGCTGGTGGAGCTAAAGCAGAAGAAGCTCTACCAATTGGATATGGAGTTGGAGAAAGAGGAGGTGTCAGAGATAGACATGGAGAAGCTTCAAAAGGAGCTACTGAAGTTAGGGATGGAGTTTGTGATAGAGGAAAAAAAAAGTGGAGGGTTAGAGACAGAGAATAAAAAAGGATCGGAAAAGAATAAGAAGAACAGCTTGTAGATAGTATATATAAAGATTGATCAATTATAACAAACAAAAAAACAGAGCTGCAATAAAGGGGTCAGAGTGAGGGTGGAGCAAAATGGAGTAGGAGAGATGGAGTGGGAGGAAAGGTCCTTATTCCCCTCTTTAAGCCAGACGTCCTAGCAGCTGGCAGAGAAAGTGAAATGGGTTGGAGCAGAAATGGAAAGAGTACAAGGGACCGTCAAAAGGTTTCTAAAGAGATTAGTATACAAAGTTGAGACTCATGAATTTCAAATAGGTGTTATAATACGAACATTTTCAAACTTTTCGCACTTGTACTTTTTCCTTTTCCAGTCACGTGATCTGTGCACGTGACCGTGGTAACCCTCACATGACCAGGTCTAGAACCAATGACGTCATAACACGAGGTGACCTCGCTCTTTTAATTTCCGCTCTTCTCTCACA
>JBBPQZ010000107.1:0-26104 GCA_038092795.1 Boletus rubissimus
AGAATTAAGGGATTTGAATAACATATGATGAAATGGTAACCATTTCAAAATGATAACTCATTGGGACACTTTTTTAAGCATGTATATTAAATAGTAGTATCTCAGTCAGATCATGGGATATTGGCTATTGTCTGACTAGCTAACACTTAATATTGTTCATATAATGTCACTACATCAAAATAGCACTCTATGTTCCATTACTGTCACCATAGAATTCATTATTATTAACCAAATTTATAATAAGCTCAATTTCTTGAAATTGAATCAATCTGATAATAAAGTCATGTTGAATACTGTTCCAAATGAGTCTACCATTAGTATGAAGATGGTTACACTTGATTCTACCATGGCCAAGTGGTCTGGTGACTGTACACCCCTAATAATAACTTCTAGCAAAGTGGATATTGAGAATTTTATGGGCTTTTGATAGGCCAATATTGTTTCCATAGAGCTAAAAATTGTCCTGAATGTTAAGGACTATCATATCATTGAATATCCAAGTCAACTATATTGATTCTTGTGTTACACAGCTTTATAATATCTCCTACATAAATACAGTTTATAGACAAATATATCATTTAGATTGTTTTGTCCATTTTATTATATTAACTTCATGATCTTAAGTATTTCTGGTCCATTATAACATTGTCCATTTAATATCCACACTTCAAAATTCCTACAATTCAACTTCAATATCTTATACAAAATATTAGTATGGATAATATTATGACTACCCAGGATAGGAGTAATTGCAAGGGGCCTTTGAAGACAAGGAGTCGCTTGGGGAGCAACGATGCAGTACTTCCGATGTGGGGATTCCTCCAGTGCTGGTATTCGAGGAGATTCCTCGAGGGCATCAACAAGCAAGTAGTGAGTTAACCGAGGAGTTGCTTGAGGAGTGACGACGCAGTTCTTTCATTGTGGAGATTTCTCCAATGGTGGTGATCGAGGGAATTTCTTGAAGGTGTCGATGAACTGGAAGATAAGTCGATCAAGGATCAGTCTAGGAGTTTCCTAACTGAGGGGCGAGTAAGATGAGAGAAGCAAGTAGATTGCTAGGCAATGAGATACAGTGGCTCAAAAAACTGTCTGCATGTTTGGTTATTTTTCACTAAATGCAATAATTCCAAATAACCCCTAATCCTAGCCCTAAACTCTAAGTGTATGAAATGAAGTACATACCCTTTGCTTTCCATTGGTACAAGGGTTATGAGAGTTGAATAAGATTTGATGAAATGACAGCCATTTCAAAACAGTAACTCATGCAGACAGTTTTTTGACTTTATATAAATTTAAATATCTAGTACTTGGTATGGGTTCCTTTGGCCTTGATTACTACTATAATACTTCTAGGCATGCTTTCCATAGTATCTACCACCAATATTCCCACTACTATCCCCTAAAATCCTTTTTTATTAATTAAATTGGATAAATTAAAATTATCTTGGTTTTGGATTGTTTTACCTATAACATTTGCTTGTAACTGTTGTGGACCACTCTACCATCAGCATAGATTACCCCACATGCTGTTCTGACACTTCCAGGTTCTTTGGTGATTGTCTGACTTTTATTTCCACCACTGATTTGGAATATAAAATAGATTGTATATGGTCTGGGAGGGTGGAAAGTGTTGTCCAGGCCATCAAAACCTTCAGGACATCAAGGAGTAACCACATGTTCCTAAGACATGCATTTCTACTTGAAACAGGTTGATATAAAGCCTGTGCTAGGCCAAACATAATAGACATTATTGATTAAAGAGGGTATATTTTGTATTGGTCAATCAAGACTAGGTTGAGATGCCTGGAATAATATTCAGATGGTCAGACAAAACAAAAAGTAAATATTTAGGATTATATAATAAGGAACTAGACACCCAATGTGAAATATACCCCCATGGCCAAGACATACTCACCATTAGATGCATCATTGACAGGCTGTCTATTGCCACTACTCTATTAATGGAAATACTCAACATCCTATTCCTACATCCATCCCCTTCGTACAACCACCATTTGGCAAGATGGTTATCTATCACTAGTAGTTCACAATTGGTGTCCCTCAAAAGATCAAAAGAAGTTGTGGTGTATGCTGTGCAATTCTAGGTTCTGCTGGCATGAATTTTTCTTCTACCTTGTTTCATCTATGCAACACCTAGATAATGTTGGATCTCAGCCAATGAGCCCATTTTGTAGATGCAAGTGATAGCATCAGCAGTGAACTCTTTTCCATATGCAATATGAAAACTGTGAGAGACTTGATCATGTTTGATATTGCAAAGAAAATACACACCCCCTTTATGCATGAGGAGGTAAGTGTGAGCATCTGGATCATCATTGGCTTCTGGATTGTCAAGCAAGTGAGGAGTTGCTTCCTGTGCCAGGATATAGAAATTTCCCCAGGAAGTGCAATGAGCTCTATTCAAAATCCATATCATGAGCATGCTGAGGGCAAGTGAGAAGTTCCAGGCATAGTCCTTGCAGGGGGCTTTGATTATGTTGTCAAATACCCTGTATATGGCAGCCAGATGGTATCATTTGAAATACCTGTGTTTCAAGAGGTTAAATATATACATGGCTTGGTTGCAAGTTAAGATACTTACCACTATTTCTAGAAGGAATCTTCACAAAGGTAGCTTCTATGATTTGAAGAGGCTTGAGTAGCATGTCTTCCACCCTTGTGAGGGGTACTTTAATTTCCAGCCTTGCACAGCCATCCTGCTATTCATTTGTAGTACTTCCTACATATACCTATAAAATTTCGTTTTATTTGTCCAAGGCTTGCAACAGTTTTTGATGATAAGGTTTGTACAGGAGTTCCTTGAGACTATGCGGAGAAAAGAGGCTATTGTGATGCTGATATGAGACAGCCTTCTCCATAGTATAAGCCTGAATATACCTGATGCCACAACCTTGTTGTTGAAATGGAGTCTAGCAAAAGCCTGCAATATCCTGCAAATGCATGGCCTTGTTGTGATAGAACCATTGAAGGCTAGTGATGTGATTGAGGTTCTGAATGTCAGGGAGGATTCATTGAATAATTATTGCATGTATATCTGCAAGCCAAGTAACGACATGGTGAGGCACACCAAACTTCAGGGCAATATCAATATTCCAAAGCTGACAGTTTATGAGGTCCATGTTTAGTACATTGGTGAGGTTAGTAAGTCTTTCCTGTCTATCATCTTCGTCAGTTGGATCATGGACTGTGGCTGCTTTCCATTCATGCAGTATGTGGCCACAGGAAGTGTTGCAAAAATAAGAGCAAGGACCAGCAATATAAGCAAGGAATTGAGTGGCCAAGTTAGGGAGTAGATGAAAAGAAACATCAAGGAAGCCAGGCTGAATGTGACCATGATGATTGTGATAAAGAGCCATGGTGGCATCATAGGTTACTGGCCAATGACTAGCTTGATTTGGCATAAGCTCAAGCATAATAGGATGCAGGACACAATCATAGATGGTTGCAAGATTGGTGGAAGGCACAATGTTGCCTTTGTGATGGGCATGCATGTGAGGGAAGAAGAGTCTGACAACATGACAATTGGTAACTTTACCAAACAGCATATTTAGAATAGTGTGCATCAAAATAAAGACTTTTTGATCCTGTAGCGAAGTTAAAGGAGGGACAGTAAAAACAGATTGAAAGGAATATACTCCTGGATTGAAGACAGGAGCTGTGATATGACTGTTTTTGGAAAGGTTCTCCTTGAAGGAAGAAACAGGCCAAATGCCCAATACAACCTTATAGAGGAGGTTAAAAGTGATTCCCATCAAAGAATTGTAGTTACACGTGATGTTGATGCAATCAAGAGGGAGAGAGGCCTTGCAGGGCATTGAGGCTGATATGCTCTTGTTCTTGCAAGTCCAACCTCCTGCAGCCAGCCAACATGAACTTTAAGAATTTCAGTTCATGATTCTGATCCTTGTCAATAGCATTGACCATATTAGAATATAATGCATGGACTTTGAGAATGAATTGCCTGAAAGTTAATTGATCAAGGTTAGATTAATGATCATCAGGATAAAGTCTTGAAGCCATTGAGATAATTGTTGAAGAGAGTGAGGGTGGATATGAGGAGTGATGCAATGCTTACCATTGAACTTTATAAATGAGATGAGATGAAGCATGGGATGGCAGATGGCTATGAATGATAGGTGATTAGCTCAATACCTCATTGGGAAAATGACTTGAGCCCTCAACTATCTTGTTGATATTCCACCAGGTATATGTCAACACCACCAAGGCCAACTATATTAAGGTTAGCACCCCCAAGGAGTGCATTACCTTTCAAGCTATCATATGCTTCAACAGTGGTGGTGGACTATATTGGATCTTAAACATCTATTTGCATTGGTCTTGCTCTCTTTTGGTAAACAATCATGGAGAAGAAGCTATTTTTAGTCAATTCTTGAGAGACCTCATTAGTATTGGACTCTCAAACATTCCACCTAATGCACTCACCATGTCTTGGCTGCAGGCTGAGTTTCAAAGACATACCTGACCAGGTATTATAGCAAGAGAAAGAAAGGTGTGTATGCCATGGAAGTATAATCATCATAAAAGATGATGGCATATTTGGATCAATGATATGACTCCACCTCAAATGACTTGAGGTCTGAATGAATCAGCTCAAATGGTGTGGTTGCTCTTCGCTCAGTATGAGGAAATGATCAATTGGGTTATTTGTCCGATTGGCATCCAGGACAAATCTTATCATTTGATGGTATCTGTATGTCCAGAAAATCCTTAAGATGTTTTTGTGCAGCTTTGAATATGTTCTTAAAGGGGTGACCCATGTGGCAATGTAAGAGATCATAATCCACAGAGGCCATGATCTTTTGGGCATATGGATTGATAGATGGAGCATGAATCCAGAACATGGTATTAGAACCATGTGAGTGAAAAGACAATATAGTCTTCTTGGTGCATTTGTCTACAAAATCAACGCGACTTATGAAAGCCACAGTGGTTATGCAACAATCTTTGAGCAATGTGCCCATTGAGATTAATTTGAGATTGTATTGTGGCATATATACCACCAGTGATAAATACACAGGGTTGCCATTGAATGAAACAGTTACAGTATCTTCACCTTTGATAGGTGCCTTTCTATTTGCAGTTTGCGAGAATCTAGGTTTTTGATACTTCTGATATTTGACAAAATTGTCAATATTGTAAGTGAAATGAGCTGAAGCTCCTGAGTCTAATAGCCATAGATCTGGTGGCAGACCTGAGTGGTCATGTTCATGCTCTTTGCCTTTTCCAGATGGCTTACTGCAATCATCACACAATGTGGAAGAAAAAGCAGATAGTGTAGTCTGTTCACTATCTAATACAGACAAACATGTATATGACATGTTTTTCTGTGGTGAAGATGATCACACATCAGTGTCTAAGTAGAGAGAGTGAGAATTAATTGACCATTCTTCCTTGAAGAAACCAAAGTCGCCAGTATCCCCCAGATACTAGTCGTAGTAATTCTCCCTGAGCGAGATAGTGTCCTCGTCATCCATTTCCATCCATGCTTTTGCAGCCATGGTGGAGAGATCCTTGAGCTGCTTTTCAAGAGGGCAAGGATTGGGCTTGAGAAGATCTAGGTGAGAGATATATTGATCAAGCTGTTTAAAGTCTGAAAGACTGTCTAGTTCCATACTTGGGAAGTATGAAGAGGAGCTATGACCTAAGATATAAGTCACTGTTGTATTGGATTGGTCAAAAATGGCTGCAGAGGAAGTGGTGATGGCAGGTGCTGATGTAGGCTGCTGGGATATAGGGGTGAGGAGGTGACAGTTAGCCACAGGGTCCAAGGTATAGACAGTTTTGCAAGTAGGTGTGATGCCTATGTGATGTGCCAGAGTGATGGTGTTTTGTGTATGAGGAAACACTAGAGGTCCATATTGAGTTACACCAGGAGTGTGAGCAAGTTGGTGTGGATCGATGGTGGTGGAGAAGGTGGATTTGCCAGCAGGAGAAAGAATGTTGAGGGTGGAGAAAACAAAAGATACAGTGGTGGATTCACCTATGTCTGCTAAATAAATAGCCTTTCACTGCTTTTGCTTCTCCTAACCAGCCTGAGAGTGCTTGCTGTGCTTCTTTTTATTGTTGCCTTGCTAGGTGTTCCCTTGTCCTTGCTGCTGTTGTAGCTACTGCTGTTGCTGTGAAAATTGGGAATCTCCTCCTTTCTGCTTCACGGTGAAAACCTTGTGCACTTGAGTGCCAGCAATGGACTTACCACAACAAGATGAATATTGCTGTCACAAAGCAGTAACCAACTTTTCCACATCCTCCAAAGTAGGTGGCTTGTTTTTGCCCTTTGCTTTCTCTAAAGCAAACTGGGGGTGAAGGAAGAATTGGTTGAGGAGGGCTGAGAGTACATCTACATAATGCAAGACCTTGGAAAGAATGATCATCAACTGGATTTTGTCATCAATTTTATACTTGAGGTCCTCTAGATGCATAAACTAGGCATAGATCTTGGAGAATGCAGGAGCAGGATGAGAGTTCTCAGGGATGGTCGTATTCATGAGTACTTGAAACTCACTAAAAGCTGAAAAGATGGACAGAGTGGCATAATCTTGCTCGAGCTTCTTGTAGAGCTGAGGGATGTTGTAGGCACTTTCATAGTGAGCAAAGATATGTTGCTTGAGTTTGAGTCTGATGAAGCCAGTGGCTTTGTCATCCTTCTCATTCCAGGCCTCAATGGCAGCAAAATGGTCAATGATGACCTCCTTGGTCTTCTCATTGTATTTCTAATCTGGGCATTCAGTTCAAAAGACTGCCCATACACCTTAAGAGTGAAGGAAGGCATCCATGTCATTGCACCAGGTCTGCCATTGAAGCAAGGGATGTCTTTGAGAGTAGAGGACATTTTCAGGGTGAGTTCTTAGGGATGTAAAGTCATCAGTACTATACCATAATCAAAGGAAAATGGAGGCAAAGTAAATCACTTATTCTTGAATGCTTTCAGAGCCCTATTACCATAGTGACATAGTCTCCTCCTGGGATATCCAGGTGACATTTTTACACCTGAGTGTATAAAGTGTATCATGGTGATTCAGTGTTAAATCGCATGGATATGTCTGCATTCGAACTAACTTAACGTAAAAATGCACAGAGTATAAGTGAATGGTGAAGTATAAAGATGCATCCATTGTAAGGCATGATCGCCATGCATAAAGCACAGGCAGGGCTCATAACCTGTTGAAGCTGGCATATAATGATGGAGTCTAGCATAGCTACATACCTTTGTAATGAGATGCTTGCTGGAATGTGATAGTTTAAGTATAAGATTAATTAGAACTCAGCTCTGCTGAGTTTGTATCTACATATAGAGATCGTGTGAACTAATATACATATAGAGATAGTGTAACGTTCAACAAGAAGTAGTTGTGAGAGAAAGATAACAGAAATTAATGGGGCTGTATGAGAAGAGTGGAAATTAAAGGGGCAAGGTTACCATGAGATATGACATCATTAGCTCTAGGCCTAGTCATATGATGGTTACCATGGCCACATGCACAGATCACATAACTGGAAAAAAAAGTGTAAATTTGCAAAAGGTTTGAAAATATTCATATTATAACAAGTAGAGCTTGCTCATCAGACCTCCTTTTCCAACATTCCTCTGCTCCCTTCTGAAGCCCCTTCATCCTTGTCTGAGATTTCTGCCAATTCCCTCTGCTCCATGTCCATCTCCAATATTCTTGACCCCACCTCCAATTTCCCCAACTCCCTCTCTAATGTCGTTGACTCTAACTCTGACATTTCAGACCCCAACTCCTCTAACTTTGATCCCAAGTCTGACCTTGCCTTCTCTGAGGTCCCCTCTGTCCAAGACTCTGATTCTGTGCTAGGACTGGATGGCAAGCTCTCCGCTGTTGAACAGCAGAAACACTTTGACCTCCACCTCTGTTTCTTTTATGGCCTCTCTGGTCACAAAGCTACAAAGTGTCTGAAGCTCTCCTACTTTTAGTTCAACAACTCTGTACCATGGCTGATGAAGTGTTCATGACCAATTGCATTATTTTAATATATGTATTTATTCCTTCTTCGACCTCTATACCTCTGCCTTTGGACATATAGTTTTGATGACTGCCTCTGTCATTCCTCTCCCGACTTTCCAGATTCTTCCACTCTGGACTTTTTAGCCTGACTCCATAATGATTTGTCTAGTCCCTGAAGAAGTCCATCCCCTCTAATAGATGTTATCACTCTGACCTGCATTTCTATGCACTTTCATTGGGTTCTGCTGTTTTTTGGATCTAGGAAATAACTAGCATGCCCTACTAGATGCTCCGTTGAGTATATGGGTGGCAGTAATCACTTCCATTCCTTCTAGCATGAATGCCAGTATTCTAACATCTACTCCACAACCTCCAGACTAGCTTCTCCAGCCAATCTGATCTCAGATGTATTTTGTCCTCAGTAACTCTACACATCCTTGTACTTTGACCTGTTTGGAGTCCATAAACTCCAGCTTCATATACTGATCTCTCTGGAAATCTTTTGACAGTTTCTCATACTCTTTCCTTTTCTGATTTGGCCCATTCTGTTATAATATGAACATTTTCAAACATTTTCGGACTTGTATCTTTTTCTTTTCCAGTCACGTGATCTGTGCACGTGACCGTGGTAACCCTCACATGACCAGGCCTAGAGCCAACGACGTCATACCATGAGGTGACCTCACCCTTTTAATTTCCGCTCTTCTCACACAGCCCCATTAATCTCTGTTATCTCTTTCTCATGGTCATGGAATCACTTAGTCTATTTATGGTAATTCCTCTCATGCATAGCATGGTCTGTGCACGCGCCTGTATAGTATATAAGGTAGTACTTTGCGACTGGAATCCCCAGTCTAATCCATTTTTGTTCACCACTATAGTCATTGCCTTGATCTTTTGGCCATTGTAGACTGTGTTGAGTGGAGAAGACCCCCATATCCTCATCTTCTTGAGCCAGGAATCGTGTATCCTGTGAGCATTGTCCGAGCCTTGTGGAAGTGATCAGACGTTTCAGCGATAGGTCATAACACATTCCACTTGCTCTGCCAGGCACTAGGACATCTGGCTTCAAGAGGAGGATGAGGATCTTCTCTTCCACTTCATTCCTCCTACTCCATTTAACTCTGCCCTTACTCTGACCTTTTTTACAGCTCCGTTTTCACATTTGTTATGATTGATTCAATCTTCATATATATTATCTAAGAGCTGTTCTCCATATTTTTATCCTACCTCTCTTTGTCCTCCACCTCTGACCCTCTGCTCTTTTTTTCCTCCATTGCAGACTCTATCCCCAACTCCATAAGCTCCTTCTGGAGCTCCTTTGCCTCTTTCTCTAACATTTCCTCTTCCTCTAACTCCATATCCAATTAGTAGAGCTTCTCCTGCTTCAGCTCTACTAGCTTCTCCAAGAAACCGTTTTGGCAATCCAAGTGCTTGCTCAGCCCTGCCATCAAGTCTTGGATCTCTCCCAGTACTTCCACTACCCCTCAATCTATTTTCACCCACTCCCTCTTAGACTGTGTCTCTGCTGACCCTGCCTCTGAAGACCCTACCCTTGCTTTCTTCTTCATTGGCTAAGTGGCCTCCTTTGTGGCCCTCTTTCTCCTCTGAACTGGCTTCTTCACTTCCTTTATTCCTAGCCTTTCGCACTTCAGCTTCATCTTCCAACACTCTACACATGATGTCGACTTATCTAGACCGAGCTCACACTCAAGCCTGTGGTCGTCGCACCTTTTGCATATGGGAAATGCCACAGTTTTCCTTTTTCCTTTGCTCATGGTTTGCTATGCTTGCACCTCCTCCATCAATGACTTCATTAGTCTCTGAGCTATTCCGACATTACTCTGTACTTACCTTTCGTTTGGGTGCTTCCTTAGTTTTGTGCTTTTCCTCATGTGCTCTCTCCTCCTTCATCTTCTTCCTCTCCTCCTCTGCCTTCTGCCTCACCTCTGCTTCCTTCTTCACCTTTGCTCATTATCTCCACTTAGCAAATTTCACAGAGCATACATCATTGTCATTGTTGTCATTCTCCACCAAGTAGGCATCGGACCAAGTATTGATTTCTTTGTTATTGGACATGGTGGTTTAAATGGAGAAGTGTCAATAGGATTGCACATTTTCTTTTATAGGCTTTTGCCTCCAATCTCTAAAATTCAGCCTCTGCTTTTTCTCAAACTCCACATTGTCTTTAAAGGCTCTCAGGAATTTGAGCCTAAGAGGGGGATACTGTCATATCCCATAAATTCATGAGTCCACCTCCAACACCTCCAATACCTCTGGTGCATTACATGCCAACTTTGGCCTCTTTTCATATATATTGCAACTCTGAACCTTCAGAGTTATTTCTCCTTTCATCTATCCTGTAATACTCATTTTTAATAGTCACATACCTCTATCATCCCTATATTCTATACCTCCATCCTCCCTGACCTTTCATCTCTGTCTTCTTTTAGTTATCTATTTCTTCTTTTTCGTTATTCCCTTGAAAATACTTGTACTTCCGAAAATACTCAGATCCCTGGACTTTAGTATTTCATCTTCCATTTCACCTCCATATATAAAGCCCCAACTCTAGCTTTGTATTTTAGCTAGATTATTGACTTAGATTCCAATGAAGATATTGACCTATTCCGACTATGATTATAGACCTTCTTGATCACCTCTGATTTTCTTGACCCCCTTCAACTTTATTGACCCCCTCTGACTTTATTGACCACCTCCAAATCACCTCCAAACTTCTGCTCTGAAATACTAGGACCTGATTAACAGCAAGGGCACATCACATACAGTAAAGCCAACATCCTTATTCCTATCAACTCCGGAGTTCTGGAGTTACACTTGGAGATTGTCAATACAGTCTTAATAAATGGCTTCTAGAGAGGTACTAAGCATCCTTGGGAATGAGAGGATCATTGTGGTTCACATGAGATGTTCTGAATGCTCTAATGGATGGCACAACTCACATTATGTCCCAGCAAGATCCACTAGATGAATCAATCACATTCAAGAGAAGGTACACAGACAACTATATACAATGCTTGGTCAGCTCCACTTGCCAATGGTTCATTGGTAGTAGGTCAGTATCCATAACTCTGAGAGGGTGTGACCACTTCTAAATGCTCAATCAAACATGTTCCAAGTTCTTCTAGATTGGGTAAATGCTGGCCAATTAATCATGTTCAATCTTTCTGACATGGATTTCACCAACCTATGAACTGGCATGCTTGGTAACATACACTTGGAGACAGGTATGTATTCATTTAAATAAGCAACAAGATCAAACAGAACATGGAGTGGGAATGTCGTTCCTGTATCACTCATATGATCTGGTGTTCATTTGATCCTGAACTTTGGCAAGGAAGCATATGCTTGTTTGACAAGATAGAACAACTATGAACATGCTACTGATTTTTAGCTGAATATATATCGATCAAAGGAATTTTGTATGTCCTGATGGGCCTACATAGTGATTAATCACCTTGTGTGTACTTAACAAACCAACACAATCAACTTACTTGAAAAGGCTGAGCTGTGTCTTTCCAATTGTTCAACTTATACCACTACCACTGAAACTCCATCATTCATCATATTTTAGCCCATTCTCATACAAAGGCAAATGGGACTTGGACAGGTGAACCTGATACTATAGTCATAATAAGAAAATTTTCTAACACTATCACTAAGCATGACACACCACTCATACTATGTGTGGTAAGTTCTGTATTGCTAGTGCCCAAGGATCATTGATTGAAGGATCCACAGCTAGCTACTCCATCCTAATTCTGCCACAAGGTGGACACATATTAGGAATCCATGGACCTTAAAGTTGTGGAGGACATGACCCATGTTCATTGGATGTTCAACTTGGATTAAACAAGGGACTTTCTATGGAATCTCTTTTCCGACAAAAAATTGCTCCCCTGGTTGATTACCACCAATGGAAGTGTGAAGGCAGATATGAAGTATATTCTTAGTGTCATGGAAAAATTGTGCCAGCAGAAAAACAATTGTTGGGCATTCTGCCTCAATACTGTGGATTTGAAAGAGTATTTAGAGGAGAAAATTGCCAAATTTTTCAATAGTATAATTTGACATGTTCCAAACTCTCATACATGCATGAGGTAAGGGATGCATGTTTGCATTTTTGTGACTAAAATCATATTAGTTGATGGTTTGGTAAAGCAGCAAACAACCTAGTGAAAGGGATGACTAGTGCCATTTGAAAGCCCAATCTCATTCTCTGCAAAAAGCAAATGATCATGCAATGCAACAAAGTAAACAAGAATTTTGACTTGAGAACTAATATTTATGTGGTTGTTGAAGTGAAGAAGAAAGCTAGCAAAGAAAACAGAAAAAATTCATACATGAAACTCACAGGAAAAGTAGCTTTCCTACTTAAAGCTCAAAATGGGCATTATATGGTGCCTGGCATTCAACTTTTAGGCTCAGAGGTCATCTTCATTGTCTTTAACAGGGAGGGCTCCATCTCTATCCACCCCCTTGATATTCACCAATACTCCAAAAAGTTTTTGTGGGTTTTTTTTGGGATTATATTTGCTGATAGGAGCATTCTTAGTTTCAATGCAACTATCTCTCCCATCAAGGATGATTACAAGCAAATTCAAATATCCTAACACAATAAAGGTTATATCATTTCTGTTGATATGCTTTTCTTTTTCTCCAACTCACTACATGGTCATGGCACAACTGTGTGGAGCAGCAATGTCACCATTAGCAATGTGTCTAAAGACTTAGAAGTTGTCATCAAGGACTGCTGGGTAGATCTGTTACAAAAATACATTGAAGGTCAAATACTAAGAATGCTAGGAAAAGGAGGGGTGAAGGGTATACCAGTGTTTGTACATGAGCAATAGGTCAAAACTCAACACTCCATCATGGAACAATTTCTCAACCACTTGACTCATATCTTTCAGTCACTCATTGCCATGAATTTCCCACTTCCATACAGCCTGTGAGTTCTCTCTTGTCTGGTTTCAAAGCCAAGAGGTGACCTAATTTTTTCCTTCACTTTCCTTGCTGAATTTCTCATGGGACTTGTTGATTGTATATGTGGTGAGTCCTGAAATACCTGCTATTTGGTATGAAACATTGATACTTTGTAGCACCTTGCAATGCTCTCAAGAAAATGTGTATACTTCATCATAATATTAGTCTTTTTAATCTCTTTTTTATTGCAGTTATGCAGAGTGATCTTGGTGTAGACTTTGTAGATCATGTCCTTTTTGGATCTAAGAAAGCCAAGATTCAAGTAAAAATTCAAAAACTCTCTTGTCATGGCCTTCTGGGTGATTAGAGCTATGCTATTCCCATTCTCCATAATTCCTCCTTTAACTCATAGTCACAACCTCCCAGTGCTACTGTTATTTCCACTGGTAACGATTTTCCTAACACATAATCACAAGCTCCCCATAGTGCTCCTGCTGTACTTCATGTTATAGACCAGATGAAACATTCAGTAATCTCTCCAGATAAATTGCTTGACATCCACTCTATTGTCATTCCTGTGGCTGACAAGGACCTCCCAAATGACACCAGTACAACTTTAGACAAGAGTGCACTCTAGCATACAGTATGTTCATAAATCTATTGGTGTTTGTTTTTTTTTAACATACTAGTTTCAGGGAACATGAGCCTAGATGGCTACAGAGCTCACCCTAATCAGATCTGGAGTTTTGTTGGTGCATGAGGCCCACCATGACTTGGAATCATTTTTTTACATTTTGCATCCCTGTCAGCCCAAGCCCATCAAAGTGCTCATTCAGTGCTTTGACTTCTTCTTCACCATAATGCAGCCTGATACTCTACAAAACCATCGCCATCCAATCCAATGGCTGGACAGCACTCATAATTCCTTATACCTTCCTGTATTTCCAGCCTCTCATCCTACTCCTCAAGGAAATTTGAAAAGAACTTATCTTGCCTATAAAACTGGAAGGGGAAATTTTTTAAGCAAATTGTAAATTTTCACATGACAACTTCATCAATGCCATTGTCACAACACTCTCAAACCTCCCAGAAGGTTGTTGGCTAGTAAAGACAGCAAAGAAAGGGCAAACTAATGTCCCTCAAAGTAGAAGTACCTCAAGTGCTGCCTTAATCTCATTTATGTCTTGCCCTACCTGGTTGCTTCCTGGCATTGATGATGTCACCCCATGTCCATCCTGTTCAATGGTCACCTCACACAACTTCCTTCAATTTATGTGCCTGTGAGTTCCTTTTGAAATAGCTCTAAACATTGCAACAAGAGTTTGGACTCTCACTTGGAGAAGAGGCATCCTCAGGTTGAAATTGATGGTCAGCCTCTTACAGGTACATCAACCTCCAGGTTGAGTGGCTTTGATGCATTGAGCACAGCTAGTTGGGCCAAAGTTGATATTTCTCACTTAGCTTCTTCACAGTTGGACAAATGAGTGGTACTTTAGAATGCTGTCTTCTTTGTAGGCAAATGCAATGAAATTAAAAACAAAGTTCCCCAGACTTATGCCTTACCTACCTATGGATGTTACACTATAAGCTAGGAATAAATATCTTCTAGATGAATTCAGTGATAAACTTAGTGTGGACAGTACATGGTTTGTTTGCCAATCCTCTATAAATGTATACAGACTAAAGTAATTGAAATGGATTTGACTGATGGTCTGGTTAGTAATGTGATTTCCTAGTGGTCACACACTAGGATTTGGGCTAGACAACAGTAGGTTGCTAGACTACAGTGTTGTTGCACTTGGCTGTGCAAGTAATATATTGGCTAAACTTGAAGAAGTTGCCAAGAAATGATTTGCTAGTACCTGTTGGTGTTAGTTTATCAAGGGGCTGCAAAGATATAAAGATGTTAGCAGTGATCTGTAGATATGCTAAGATATAGAGGTGTAGATATATTCCAGGCTTTGCTGGAATTCAGACTAGGCTTCATTTAGTTCACTTAGATAGATTTTATTAACTCAATCTTTATTGTGCAACTAAAGAGATGAAAATCAGGTCAAGCAAAACTAGCACTTATCCCTTTAGGTCGCTTAGTCAGCTGATATAGCAGATGTGCTTGGCACTAGTAGTCTAGGATGTTGGGGATCTATTCCCTTTAGTTGCCCTATGAAGGATTTTCTCCCTAAAGGTGTCCTATTACACTTGTTTTTTCTTGGATACAAGTTCTTTGCTCCTAATAAACTATCTAGTAGTACTGAAGCTAAGGAAATTGTCCTGCACTAGGCCCTCTGTGGGTTACCTGTGGAGGGAACTCCTGAATGGGGTGAGAAAGTCTCTTTAAAAGAGAGCTCTTCTATAAGATCAAATCTCTATGGATAAGAATTTGCTTTTTTATGGCCTGAAAGGCTCTTCTTATATAGATATTTACAGTGGCTGTGCTAGGCTGTGCTAGCTTACAAATCGCTTACAAATGCCAAGAGAATGCTGAGTAATTAGCTATCAATTGCCAAAAGGATTACAGGTGGCTCATTTTGATTGGATGTGCTCTAGTTTGGTAGGCTTGGTGCTGATTCATGGTGACTCATGCATTACAAATCAGGGGTAGTCTATTTTTAGCTCATGACTCATGATGACTCATACTGACTCATGCTGACTCATGCTAAGCTGAGTTGAATCTAGTACACTTTTTAATAGTTATGGATGCTAATGTTCACTATGACTCATGTTAATTTATACTGACTAGGTATAACTCATTTAGGGGTAGTACATGGTCATGTAATTGTGAAAATGGTAGCTACTTGGCAAGTGTATAGGGTAGAAGTGAAATATAAAGAATTTCTGTGTAACTACAAGTTTGATCACTATATGAGATTGAATGGGAAAGATAAATTAATATCTCCCCAGAAAATGGTGGGAAAATTAAGAAAATCTAGGGAAAGGTAGTTCATACTATAAACTATCTATCCCTAAAGTTTTGTGGAATTCTGACTGTGAAAAGTGTATGAATTTTGACTCCTCAGGTCTTTCTGTCATGACCATGCATCAATTCAACTTGGTGCCAGTCAATGCTGCCATGAAAATATATGTTGTATATATCCACAGTTTGAACTTTGTTGTAACAATAATATTTTCCACCACCCTCCACACCAAGGTTATCCAAGACAATGTTTGCAAGTTGAAGGTACTATACATTGAGAAAAGGCCAGTAATGATACCATCTTCACTGTCAATATCCTGAAGACCCAAGAAGAGATTCTCAAGCTATGGATTGTTGTGAAATCATAGCCTGGAATCAACATGAAGTCATTGGTCCTCATCTCAATCTCCTCCAACCCCACATCTCTACTGTCACTTTGGCATCCAAGGATATAGTGCCACTATTACACTTCAAATGCAAGGTTGGGGGTAACTGGAACTATTCAAGCAACCTCAGGCAGGATGTCAATACACTTCTTACAGGTCTGTCAGGAAAAGTTCAGTTCAAGTTGGTGTCAATCAAACACACTTATACCCTGCTTTCTGTCTTCCCCTCATCATGCTTGCTTTCAAAGAAAAAGGCCATGTTTCCTTTGTCTGTTGTGAAGGACCTGTTGATGTTGTTCTCTGTCCTTTATAAGCTTGCAACACAAACATATGAAAATGTTCTCTCATGAACTGCTGCCATCTCCAATGATCACAAGTATCTCTTTTTGAACACATTGCTGTGTATGGGCAGCATATGCATGGGTGAGCAGAGCCATGTGTGGACTTCATGCTGTCATTACCACATCTGAGAGACTTATTGAGATGTTGGAGAAAGAGAAGTTTAGGTTTGCGAATTGCAAGTTTCTATGCATGGACAAGGCAGATTGCATGATTGATCTGGGATTCAAGGATGTCATTGGAAACATCATGAGTTTCTTCAAGATACATTTTATCCTATCACCTTCCAAATAGCTAGATATTATGTGATTTTGAGCTTTATATTATATAGTGTCAACACCAGACACTCCTTTTCTCTGCAACAATGCCACACATGAATTAAAACTTTGTACAACAATTGCTCGTCAGACCTGTGCTTGTGAACGTCAGCTGTACAGGTGTTGCCAATTTGAATGTACTAAACATTGTTAAATACGTCAAGCAGAAAACAAAGATGTATATATTTTCAAGTATCTACAAAAGATGGTGCCCATGATTATCTTTAGTGAGAACAAAAACAAGATCAATGATTCATGCATCCATTACTATCTATGAGTTTGCATTTTTACTCTTGGGCAACAAATATACAGGAATACCTCCTTCTGAAAGGTGTCAAAGCAGTGGTGATCCACAGCTTGAAAAGTATGTCTTCACCAGGCCTCTCATTCTCCCTACTAATGCACTCGCCCCCTTTATAGCTCAGGAAGAACATCAATACACTATCAAGTCCTTCAGGTCCAGTATTACAACTTTTCCTTTTCTTCGTACTTCTCTTTCGCCTTTGCTCAATTCATGTACTACCTTCAGTCCTAGGACCTCTTATCCATTACATCCTAGGACATCCATTGGACTTCATTCCTTTTCTTCACCTTGGGCTTCTCCAACTCCCTCCGTACCTGTGGTGCTTTCTCTTACCATATTTGTCTCATTGATTCTCCTGCAATGTGTTGGCTGTGTGTTCTGCTTTTTATCATTACGTGTCCTTCCTTTTCGGGTTTCCTTCCATTTTGTTATGTGTCTTCCTTTTGATCTGTAACACATAACCCTTTCTTTTATAGTCTTCCTTGCATTCCTTACTATGGTCTGTGTGCAAGGAGACTCAGTATAAAATTGACTCGAGTACAACTACAATCACTAGTTTAGACCTCCTTTGAGCTACCTTGTATCTCATTGCCTAGCAATCTACTTGCTTCTCTTGTCTTACTTGCCCCTCGATTAGGAAACCCCTGTCTCCATGGTGTCGTCTTGGTGGTCTATTTTCACTCACCAGTGTTCAACACCAGGAGGTATCTTCTTATTCCTTGCGGTTTGTTCTCCTCACTGCCCATGGTATATTACTGGTAGCATCTCTCACCTGTCTCTGTGGCATTGTCTTAGTGGTCTATCCCCACTCACTGGTGTTGAACACCAGAGAGTGTCTTCAACTCCTCACTGTCTGCTGCATGTAGTCTCTGCTGGTATCATTATGAATAAGAGGGTTGGCAGCAATATCTTCTGGAGAAACAAACCAAATGTCAGAGTGTGTATTGTAGGTGCCAGTGGCTCTACTTTTGGAAGAAATGCAGAATTGATATCACCGATGCCTATGAGGAAACTATCTTTTGGACCTTAACTTATACTTTCCTGGAGACATCTTGAAGACTTACAAGGGATAACTTTGATCAAGTTTGGACTTCACTCCCAGACATCCACCTAATTGTTGATAATGACCAAGAATTTCTCATGTATAGATAAACAACCCACTGAGGTTTAATGTAATATATACTTTTAATAACTTTTTGCTTCTCCTTAACCTTGGAGAGCCTCAATGGGTAAGGTATAGTAAATGGAAGAACTGGCAAATGTGTCGTCAGACAAATATGTGCATACTTTGCAATCACCAGAAGATGTTCTGGTCATATTCACAGATGTCGTCCCAATTGAAAATGGATATGGTGCAGATTCACTCACTGTAACATGTTAAGTAGCCCCAATGATGATTCAGCTGTTCTAAATTCATTCGCACCCTTCTCTAGGATAGCAAGGCCAGAGGACAGCCCATACCGCATGTCCACTTCCATATTCTTCTCTGAAAATTCAAAGATAACTACTTCTCTGGTGAGGATGGATGACATATACCTAGCTTTAGAATGGTTAGAAGCTTCTCTCCATCCACATTCCATAGATAGAAAGTATTGATGGCTGGTTTTAACTGCTGAAAGTCAACAATGATAATCAACTACCCTAATCTCTTTCAGAGATGAAAAAGAAAGCTGACTGGCTATAAACCTTCTTGAATGACCCTACCATAACTCATGAGTCCTCTGTTAGGAAGTCAAATTATGTTTCCAGTTTCACTTCCATAGTTGGTGTACATCAATTTGTTTCACATTTCTAGATATGATCTGGCCACACACACATGGCCAAATCCATCCATGTGCTGAACAGGGTCAGGGACTGCATCTGCAAGACACAAGACTAGTACTAACCATATGTTTCTAGACCCATCTCATCCATATAATATGCCTTCTTCATTGACATCTTCCAAACCCTTGAAACCCTCCTTCATACCTTGATTACCAACAATGCACATCATCCTTATACCATTTTCTCGAACTGAGCTCGAATGGCATTGTGCTTGTCCTTGTGTAACATGCTTGTAGTTGTGCTCAAAGTGAGTTGGAGGTGATGGAACTATGTGAACTGCATGAGCCTCTAGCCAAGTCTTGAAACTTTTCTCCTGTTCCTTGACTGCCTTGACATTTGCTAATACAGCTCCAGAGGGAAAAGCTGAAAATACTCTCTGGTGTTCAACACCAATGAGTAGGGAAGAGTGATGACATCTGAGAGAGATGCTACCTATGGTATACCATGGGAAGCAAGAAGGAAACACTTTCTAGTATTCACCACTGAGGAGTGGAGCAATCATGAAGGAACAAGGTGTGTGGATGTCTGCCCAAGTGGTTACCTTAGTCATGCAACCATTGTTTGGTCACATATTCACATGGATTACCTAATATGATGACTTTTTTTGGCTAAGGTTCCTTGTCACGCCATCATCCATCTAAGTCCCTTCTTGTCTAAATTCCTCCTTACTCCCTGATGTTGAACACTAGGAAGTGTCTTCTCCTCACTGTCCACAGTTTACTATGGTCAGTGTTTCCTCCTCATCATGCTACACTCTCAGTGGCATCTATTCCTGACCATAAAGCCCTCCTCCCTGCTTCCCAGTGTTGAACACCAAGAAGTGTCTTCTCTTTTCCTTGTCTGCGGTCACTTTCCTCACTGCTAGTGGTATACCACTGGTAGTGTCTTTTGGCTGTCTCTGTGGTCCATTTATTGGTAATGATCATCATCGCTCCCTGCTCACTGGTATTCAATACTCTCCTCACTATTTGTGGTTTGTTTTCCTTACCACAGTAAGCATCATCATTGCTCTTTCTCATTCATTTCCAAGTCTCTCCTCACTGTTAGGGTTTACTGCCTATGGTATACTACAGGTACTCCCTGCTCCCTAGTGTCAAACACCAAGAAGTGTTTTCTCTTCCCTGTCCGTGGTCACTTTCCTCACTGCTAGTGGTATACTACTAGTAGTGTCTTTCAGCCATCTTCTATTGGTGATGATGGTGATCACTTTCCACTTACCAGTATCCAACACCCTCCTTACCATCTATGGTTTGTTCTTCTTGATGCCTATGATCTACCACAAGTAGTGTCTTTCAGACATTGCCATGGTGATCATCATCGTTGCTTTTTTCCACTTATTTCCAAGTCTTTCCTTACTATCATGGTTTACTGCCTGTGATGTACTGCAGGTACTCTCCACTTCCTGGTGTCGAACACCAAGGAGTGTCTTCTCTCTCCCATCCGTGGTTACTTTCTTTACTGCCTGTAGTATATCATTGGTAGTGTCTTTTAGCTGTCTCTGTGATTCATTTATTGGCAATAATCATCATCACTCCCCACTCACTGGTGTTCAACATTGGGAAGTGTCTTCTCCTCACTATTCCTTAGTGTTCATGGTTTACTGCAGTCAGTTTACTCTCCTTACTGCACAAGCAGTGTCTTCCAGGTTATAAGGATTATCATTGGCACTCTAGATTATCATCATTATAGTTCTTCAATGTTTACAGCATTTGTTTTGTCATTATATGAAAATTATTGAACTCACAGCCACTTCCTTTGCCACACTGGTTGTATAGCATGGTGCTTGGATACTCCTTCCTTTACCCTATGCCACTCTGCTCAAACTGCTGCCAGGGTTGCATCCTCGCTCCTTGTTGTTGGTTGGAATGTGGCAATAATGTTAACTCCAGCCCCATTTTTCCATTGGTTTATTAATGAACCCTAGATTTGCGGATATGTCAGCCTGTAACTTTTCACCTGTATGACATGTATCATTGTATTCATAAAGATGATTGTCAGGATACAAATCAACAACAAGCGCAAAGCCACTATAAAGGCCATATTTAACATTCAAAAAATTCCTTGTTTTGTGGGGCCACTCTTGGATGTGGTTGAGTCACTTTCTGGCCTGTGGTAATGGTGCTTTCAGATAACAATGGTTAGATTGGGCACACTGCTCAACATGGCAGTAATGATGGTGGAATGTGTTTTCCCATCATGGACCTGTATGTAGCTGCACATCACTGCATTATAATAGGTTCTGAATATACTGCTATCGCTTGCACCAGTCCTTCTTTCCCATGTTGCAGGCACTGTAGCCAGGTACCTTGCTTGCAGTCAAATATGTAAGCCAAACCATGATCACTTTCCCCAACAACGATTGTCTCCTTTTTTCTAAATGCGATCTGCTTTGCCTTAGGAATGCTTGGTTTGGTAGGGTATGAATGAATAAGGTGGCCAGATTCTATATGATGTAAGCTAAATCCATCAGTGATGTTGTCAATCAAGAATACCGACTGCTTCTTATGAACTGCAATATCCCTGCTGCACAAACCATCAGTGAATAACAATGTGCCAAGCCACAGTAGCATCCTACATGGCTGTAGAGAGGCTAGTGGTCATAACTACCCTCCTGTCACTTCAAACAGTTAGCCTAAATATCATCAGTATGATCTTAACAGCAAATGCTGTTCTACTCATATTTGTCCATCATACATTCTCCAAACATATAAGTCTTTCTGCCGATTGACAAAAGCAATCCCTTCTGGCACTATAGTGGCCAGTTGAATGCTCATGAATGGGACAAGAACGTCGTTGTCGAACATTCAAATCATGACCTGGTACTCATGTGTGCCAGTTGCCAGTTGCACACCTGTCCTAGCAGGAGCAGGATTACATGTTATACAGGTAATCTCACACTCTGTGTCCACTTGTTTCACAATCACATTCTCAAACTTTATCTGCAGTAGTGTCATCAGCCTCGTGTAACATTACCATCCTTCCTTACCATTTTTGCCTTACTAGTCTGGTGCCAGAAAATCAAGTACCCAAGTCCTGTGCCGAAGCACAATGTCTCGTAGGCGTCATCCTTGCAGGTTATCCACATGGCTGTGCTGACAGGATCACAAAATGCATGCCATTGTGCTAATTATGATATCCCCTTGAGGTGGTTTAAGTCCCATATCTTCATACCTAGGTCACCTGGTGATTAGTTAGTTCTTGAGCTGCTCTTCATAAATGGTTACTTACTTCCAGTGGTGAGCAAGTTTTCCTACTTGCTTATTGCAAGACAGTTTATAGCATCATCATGTTCTCCATTGAGTCATTCAGCTAGCTGGTATAGAGAGGAAGTTTGAAAAGAAGGCATAGTGGATGTATGGTTAAAAATTGGTTGTTGTATGCCTGAAGCCACCTGCAGCATTTATATTTTGGGCAAGTACACAAGCTTGGCCTAAGACCCATCATTCTTGCAACAGCGAACAAAAATACAACATTAGACAATAAGACAGTCACCTTCCTATCAAGGATGTCTAAGGCCTATCGTTGCATGACAGCAAACAAAAAAAGTAACCCAGTTATTGATTTTTGTTGTACAACAAGGCAGTTGCCTCTCTATTGAGTGTGGGGATGTAAGGCCCATTGTTGTGCAATGGTGAAACAAAAAGTAATTCAATTATTGATTTTCGTCACACAATAAGATAGTTGCCTCCCTATTGAATGCAGGGATGTAAGGCCTGTTGTTGTACAATGGCAAACAAAAAGCAATTCAATTATCAATTTTCATAAGCAGGGATACCTAAGACCTATCTCCACGCAACAGTAAATAAAAAAAGTAAATTAATTCTTTGTCATACAATAAAATGGTCACCTCCCAAGTTGTATATCCCATCAAGGATATAGATCATGTAACAAATCACAAGTGACCAGTGTCACAATAAAAAGAGTAATTGAGATGATATAAAAATACAAGTATCAAATATTTCCCACCCAAAGATGTTCCAAGTCTCCCCAGAGTTGAACTCCAGGGAGGATCCCACACAGGCAGGCAGTGGCTCTTCCAGAGATTTCTTTGCACAAATGACACTGACTGATGATATGAATATCAACAATATTCCAGATCAGCAGACAGTTGGTGGGTGAAGTGGAGGGAAAACCTTATATCATCATCTCTAAGATGACAATTCTAACAGTGAGTCTGAGACCAGATATGAGACAGTGGGGGGTGACTTTGAACAAGTGAGTGTTTTTGATTTGGCTGCAATGTACATTAACTCTGTGCTACAAGTGAATATAGTCCAGGGTTTGCATCAAAGAAGTGGATTACTCATCTGAGCTATGAGAGAACCTCCAACAGTCAGATAGCATACTTGTGGAGGCAGTCAGAAACAGTCAAGAGCTTATGGCAGGATTTTCGAAAGCCGTACACTTATCTCCACTTACACAACATATAGGCTATGAACAATCATCTGCAGAAAGCTCATGCAGAACAGGAGGCAGTATTAGAAACCCTCCAACATAATGTCAAGTAGTGGGCAAAGAAGGAAGGCACAAAGATGCAGAACAAACTGAAGGTATGCTGGATTTGGCTGAGGAATAGGTGTGTTGATTCCTTGTAGGGCCAGCAGGAAGTGATTGCAACAATGAGAAAAGAACTGGAAGTTGAGTATCAGAAGATTGAGGAAGAGAAGGAAAAAATAAGGGTGAGTGGTTCATCAGTGTCACTGTGGGAATAGGCTCCTAAACTCCAAAGACAGGTGCAAAAAGAGAATGAAGTCACCATGATGAGAAAGCAGTATGAATGCGACCTGTGGAACATACAAGTAAGCATAATTGATAGGCATCCAGACATAGAGCTTGCTAAGCCCATACATAGAGAATCAATCTTTGTTGGCAATACCACAAAATACCATATATAACATTGTGGGGGAGAACATTCCACAAGCATGTGAGACCCCATGGAGAAAAGAGCAACAATCATCTACCCAAACCATGCCAACACCATCTAAGAAGTCACCCAACAAGAAAGCCAAAGTGTCGAAGAGAGTGACTGTGATTGCCAAATTGATGGTAATTCTACCATTCAGGCTAAAATGGACAGAGTGATCTACAACAATTCATTTCACAGGATGATGATATCACAGGTGAGGCTGATACCGAGTCAATCTCTGATGCTGAGGAATTGGGATTATCAAAGAATAGGGAATACCAAGGAACATGGACCAGCCCAGAAGAATGCATGAGAAATATGGAAGCTATGATGAATCATCTGCTTGATGAACACGGCTTTGTGAAAGAGGGATTCTCACCTTCACCAATGAAATAGAGAGCATCTAGACAGAAAGATCAAAGCCTCAAGGATGAGAAAAACAATGCAAATTGTTTGAAGCATCTTGTGGGATATCTTGATAAACTTATTGGTCATGCACTTATCATCTCCTAGAGATATGTGCAAGATCTATTCAAGAAAGTGTATGATATTAATTGTGATGAGGATTTTGGGGATTACTCCTCCATGATAGTAAATCAGATAAAAGAGTTTGAAGAGGGTGGGGTAGGACTAGATGATGATCACACATGGTGGGACATTGTTATGACTTCGCCGAAACATCTAGTCAATTCCACAAGACTCGGACGATGCTCGCAGGATACACTATTCCTGACTCAAAGAGATGAGAATATGGAGGTCTTCTTCGCTCAACACAGTCTACAATGGCCAGAAGACCAAGGCAATGACTATAGTGGTGAACAAAAATGGATTAGACTGGGGATACCAGTCGCAGAGTATTACTTTATATACTATACAGGCGTGCACACAGACCATGCTATGCATGAGAAAGATTACCATAAATAGACTAAGTAATTCCACAAATGTGTGAGAGAGATAATGGAGATTAAAGGGGCTGTGTGAGAAGAGTGGAAATTAAAATGGCGAGGTCACCTCATGTTATGATGTCATTGGCTCTAGACCTAGTCATGTGAGGGTTACCATGGTCACGTGCACAGATCACATGACTAAAAAAGGAAAAGATGCAAGTCCAAAAAAGTTTGAAAATGTTCATATTATAACAGACATGAGGGGCATGAAAACCTCTGTCTAGAATTATACTGTCATAGAGATATTGGCAGCAAAACTTTTGGCAAGCGTCGAGGGCCAATTCCTGCCAAAGTCCACAAAATACTGGGAGAATGCCATCAGCAAGAAATTCATTCACATCATGGCAGTGTGGACCAAAGCCCAACCATGTCTAACAGATACAAGCACAATTGAGAATTACAACAAGATTGAAAAGTGTAGAATCAAGCATGCTGAAAGAAGACTAAAGAGAATCAGGGTATGAGAACAAAGAATGAATGTAAGGCATGTGTTTTATCAAATATAGCAGCTAATGTCTTGGGGATAGAAATACAACTGCCATGTCATAATCATCAAGTCACTTACAGAAGCAAAGCAGATAACTAATGCCAAAGATGCAAAGATCTGGGTGTGGTTGACTGATGTCTTGGAGCAGTTAGGATTGGATGGTATGAGTTCTAATGAAAGCACAATGGAGAATGACATCCACACAGTATATAGAACCAAGGTTATGCCATGGAGGAAGGACATAGAGAGGAAGCTGGGAATCATTGACACCTAGTGATTTGTAGATGTAGATATATACATGCCCAGAGGATCAAAGCCAGTGAAAAGAATATGTGGAAGAGACAATATATCGAGTATTCATTGCCTAGTTGCAAAGTTGCCAAAGGTGTTCTATCACAAAGATTGGCTTGAGAAGGAACCCTAGAAATTTTGCAAACAGATACCTGCAAAAGACTTTCCATGGTACAACATCATAGGTTGGCATTACCCACGTAAATGAAACAAATGTACATATCTACATTATCTGATAGAAAATTGAAATCAAAGAATTCTTGCAGTACAAAGTGAGATAACAGGAAATGCTGTATGTAAAGGTGATGCAACAAGGTATGACATTTGTGTTACGAACTACCTCCGAAGAGTCTGATCGCTTCCACAAGGCTCAGGTATCTGCTCGCAGAGTACACGGCTTCTGGCTCAAGGATGAGGGTATGGGGGTCCTTTCCGA